>JAPZDV010000298.1:5000-12907 GCA_029814665.1 Acanthurus lineatus
ACACATCATAAAGAAACTAATGGTACCTGCCAGAAAGTGCTGAGTCACTCTTTAAACCCAACACACTGCTAATATCCACTGTTTACTCTGCTTTGACACTTGCCTTCTGCAGGGCCTTTTTTTACAATCAGGACTCCCACATTCCTGGTTACCAATACAGTCCCTCTTGTACTGTTGCTATCTTGATTGAGGTGTTGAGAACAACACAGCATTTCCCACTCCACCTCATACTTGTAGCACTACCTGTCTTCCTCTTCCCTTTTATTTTCAATTTTCTTTTCTTTCTTTTTTTAAAAATTTCATTTAGCTATTTATTTATGTATTTATGTTTTCTTCTTTTTCTCTTTCCTCCCCTTTCTGCGTCCTATCTTTCACTAGTTTTCCCCTAATTCACTTGGATGTAGCACTGCACTCTTTGGCTGAGAACAGGAAACTTCACATAATAAAGTCTGATTAGCCAGTTTCCAAGGAGTGCGGGTAATTGTCACAAACAAGCACCAAAAGAATAAAAAATTTTGGCTGCAAGACAAAATGTGCATCAGTATCATGAAAAGTTGACACCAAATGTGGGCTCAAACTATGAGTACAAATGCAGACACACACACACAAAAAAATTTGATGAATCATGAGCCAAGGTTAGCATGGCAGTGTAAAACCGTGGGATAACTGCAGGGATGTAAAGTGACTGCTGCTGCTGGAATAAGAAAGTTACAGGTTTAAAGTCTGAACACTATAGTTGAATGGCTGGTAGAAAATATAAAAGTAACCTTTCTTTTATCAATCCTGTCAACAGTTTATGTATGAGTACCATCAATTTAAGGGAGTGTCAGCTCATCTCCTCATTGATCAAGACTAAAACAATCATCCACAGTATGATAATACACACACACACACACACACATTAGCATGTAAATTAAGTTCCATTCAAGCGCGATTCGCCAGCCTTCCTCTTTGATTTGAACACACATCAATCCACAGGTCCACGCAAACATTGGACACATACACACACACACACACGCACATACAAACACACACAAAGACCCATGATGGCCTTTCAGTCTGAGTGTTAATGGCGTTTATGAACTTATTAACTTTTGCTCTTCTTTCACCATTGTCCCTCTTTCCCCTTCATGATCCTATCACTTCTCTCCTACCTATTGTAAAAGTGACAGATGATTTTTTATTTTAATCCTCAATTACAACACAGAACATTCTAATAACTTCATAACAAACAGGGACTATCCACATACTATGTCTCCTTATAATGTATGTGTTAACCTGCGTATGGAGTGGGGGAGTGAGATCCGATCACAATTGCTCACTGAAGACGCATGTGGAGACGCATGTTGATACAAGGTGGGAACAAACATGCTTTGAGCTGTCCACTTGTGATCAGATCGTTTAGGATGGATTGTAAAACTAAGTGGAGACAGCCTATATAAAAGTTTAAATTAATTCCTGATCTGTCAGTTTTCTGTGCCACACAACTCCCACATCAACATATACTGTAAGGACACAATCTTCCACTAAGCTATTGTGTTAAATATTATAGCCGCACCAAATTAATTTTAACTTTGAGATGTGTGTCTGTGACACAACTAAAGTGATATCCATCATAACTTGAAAGTGAGGATGAAAAATAGCTTTACACACCCAAACATTTCTTGATCCCTCTTTTCTTCTCTGAAGGGGAATAACTACCTCCATCTTCTTTTGTGATACACTAAAGGTGTTAGAGGTGTAAGAAGAGATAGTGATAAAAGTAAATGTTAGTGCTCAGTGTTTTTTTGGCCTTGTTTTCCCTGTTTTTCCCTCTCCCTCTCCCTCTTATGTTGATGTGCTGGTCCATTATCTGTTCCTTCCCTGTCAGTGTGTGGGTCCGCTCATTTTGGGGCTCCTGTAGGGCTGTGACGTAGTGACTTGGCAGAGTCAGCAGTCGATATATGGAGTCAACCCACCTGCTCTGAACCAGTGGCAAAGACTATCAAACAGGTGGTGGTTCTGCCCACATGGCAATATGTTCCCCCCAGGCAGTCGGATTGTTTGGTACAACAAATCATCTAAAAATCTGGGCACCATAAATTTCCCAGTAATTGCTGATTTTAGGCTGATCCTCATGTGCATTTCAGAGGAGATAGAGGAAAGATGGGTTTATTTCAGATGTAGGGACACATGGTAAATTTTAGAGTGTTATTCCTCGGATAAAGCACTTACTTAAAGAATCTTTGATTTACTATGATTTTTTTGTCCCTCTCAAGTTTAAGAATACAGTGGCCTTCAGAAGTATTAGAATAGTTAAGTCTAATGTTTTAATAGGCTATACTCAAGACATTTTCATTTGAGGTAAAAGGACAAATTTGAGACGATTATTTCTAGAGTTACTTGGTGACAGCTTGCGCCACCCAAATGACTGATCCTTGTTTTATCCAGTCCATCATTTTGGGGCAGGTTTGTCTTGTTGGCAGCATGAGCTCCATTGCAGCAGTACCACCTGCCATCGCCGGTCTCCACCTGTCACATGAACAAGGGGGTACCTGGAGCTCCAAAACAAGTGGAACCTGTGTGTTGTTTGTCTGTAGCTGAGCAGTGCCATGGAGTTTGGTATGCTTATTATCCACACACCTGCAGGTCATCACTCACCTACTGCTGCCTACTACAATCAAGTCACCTATACTGTTGCAGGATAAAAGGACTGGCTATTTCCTCCAATCTCCACCAGATTGTCCATTACCTTTACCATTGCTAGTACGCTGTCAGGCTCTCCTTTTGCTCTAGTCCTCCTGTGTGTTGGTTTAATTTTGACCAATAATCTGTGTGTGCAGAATCCTGTCCCAGTTTACCTCCAGCCTTACCTGTTTGCCCTCGGCTCCGTCTAGCTCCTCTTGATCTGGCTACACGAAACCTGTACAAACTGTGCTGTTTATTTCCCTTGTTTTTCCTCTGTGTTTCCTTCTCTTGTGTTATGAGTTTGCATTGTCTTGTTCTTCCTGTTTGTTTCTCCCAGGGCTGGGCGGAGCTCCCAAGCTCTCCTGCACTAAATCATCATCTGCCCAATTACTATTTTCACCTCTAGCTGCTGTATTTAACCCAGCTTCACTTTCCACTGGCTGTCGGTTCTTTGTAGTAACTCTCTCGGCTATCTTTCTTAGTCATATTGAGATTATTTTTGTGTGATTTGTTCTCCTGGTATTTCAACTGTAGACTGCTCTGGACTTTTGGACTTTTGAATTGTGACTTGGTACCTTTGCCTCAAACCAATCTGTTTATTTGCTTCCCCAGCCCTGCCACCTGCCAACCCACAGCTCTGCCTCACCCAGCCCACAGCTCTGTCTCCTGCCTGGATACCTCCCTGCCTGTTGTCATTATTATCATGTTCACTGCATATAATTTGCACTCATTATTTGTAAATAAATCACTAGTGGTTCTCTGATCTGCATTTGGGCCCAGTTTTGTTCTGTGAGTCCTGACACACAGCTGATTTTATTGGTAAGGGTATTGCTCATATCATTGATCTGAGCATCCTGAAAAGTAAATAAATAAATAAATAAATAAGCATCTCCAAAACATGGCAAAGCCTATGTTATGCCCCTGTTAAAAGGTGGGGACACTACTGATAGCAACTGTCATCCTCAAGATCTCATACAGCTGATTGTGGTCTACATAATTGAGCAAATTTACTCAGGCTGGACCACACAGTGGAAGAGTGGTACTGTCTGACACTCCTACATGGGAGCAGAATCTCAGAAATAGATACAATGGCCCTCATTTATCAAACACATGCAAGAATAGTTGGCGTATGGTCATTTCCACGCTAATTTCTGCGGTTATCAATTTGGATCTGAGCATAGGGTACAATAAAATCTCACACTTCCTGTAGGCAAGTTTTAAAGCAGTGTGGACTTGCAGTGCAGCGTAGTATATGTCTATGTTGCATAATTGTTATTAGATAATACTAATGCAGCATCTGTTTAGACAGACAGGTTCCCAGACTTAAGTTAAATTAGATATGCCATCTAAAATATTGAATTTTTTAAATTAAATTAAAAAATTTCTTTTACAGTTAGTTACAGTTATGACTAAGTAATTTATTTGGACAAGAGGCACTCCATGAGTGCTGATATACAGTACATCACTAGGACATTTAAATATATGGTTCACTGTGCATACAGGCGTTCTAATGGTCATTAATTGCACTGTCGGTCCCCATTGTACTGAACTGCACCTAAAAGATTTTTTTAACAGCCACTGGGAGAGGACACGTTTCATCAGTATGCTGTGAGATTGGCATGCTGTAAGATCCCGAGACTAAGTGAGATTTTGAGATTCTACATGACGGCGCCCTGCTGCTAGATTAGATAATAACATTCAGCTTTACTTTTGAATATATCTTTGTTAATATTAACATAATTAGTTCACGGGTGACAACCTCATTGTATCACCAGCCAGAGTGGAAGACCTCGAAGATTTCATTGATCGTTACTTCTACCAGTGCATCATGGAAGACTCGAATATTAATATTCCCTCAGAAAACCCGGCTAAGAGGAAGGTGACCGGTTCCTCCACTGACACGCATGATCTTATGACCACCAACATCCAGATAAGCGTACTTGAATCTATCAATAAAAAGCTGGAAGTACTCGGCTTGATTCATCAGGAGATTAAAGACCTAAAAGTAAGTTTGGAATTCACTGACCAGCAAATAAACAACCATCAGAGGGACAATGCTAAACTCCATTCAATACTAGCATTGGTTTTATCAGAGGTAGATCATCTCGAAAAAGAAAATTCAATTTTGAAAAAAACAGTCCTCAACATCCAAACCAAAAGTATGCAGGACAACTTGATCTTCACTGGCATCCCCGAAAATGCACCGGATAATCCTGAGGCCCTGGTTAAAAACTGTATGGTGTCCACTCTGAAAATACCCATGGACTCAGTGAGTAACACCACTTTCCACCGCATTCACCGGCTTTGACCCCAAGAAGGAAACTGTTCCCATCCTATCATCTCTAAATTCGAACATTTCAAGCAGGTAGTGCTCATGAAGAGCAATGGATGGGAGCTCAAAGGTACGACGTTCGGGATGAATGACCAGTTTCCCAAGGAAATCAATGAGAGGCGGAAAGTCTTATACCCGATCATGAGGGACCACAGACAGAAGGGAAAACGAACCTCACTTGTTGTGGATAAACTGTATATAGACAGCCAACTGTTCTGGGACCAACATCACATGGCTCTTCTAAACGGATTAGTAAAAATAGAAAGCATTGGTTTAATATGTATGATTATATATACATATCTTCAACCTGCTGAAAAAAAAAGTCTCACACTAGGTGTAAATGATCCACTGTACACACTTACAAACTTTTAGGACTCTCCCCCTCTATTTCTTTATTCTTCGCCCTTCTCTCTGTCTCTCCATATCCTCCCCTCTCCATACCACTCACTCACCTCTCCATCCCCACATTCACATACCCTATGTAGTTCAGTTGTATCTTTGTATATTGTGCTGCCTTTATCCTGACTTGGTTGTTATGCTCCCAGGCTTCACTGTATATTTATAAGCGATCCTCAACGCACTGTTGGCCATACTGCACACACACATAACAAGAGACAGTGTACATAAAATCATATGCATATCATTGTCTGCATCTATACACATAAAGACAGAACTCTGTCTCTTTTTTTTCCATAAACATTTTATTATGGGTTTTTTTTCAAAGTGATACAATTTTCAATTATACTTGTACTTACAAAGCAGTTCAGTATAACATGTTTTGTACAAATATAGAGAACAAATATAGAAAGAAAAGCAATAACAAAAATAAAATAAAATAACCCGAGAATAACACATAAAACAGGGCCTTTCAGGAACATAGCTTCTCTTTTGGAATTTAGGAGGTAATCTCCTCTAGATACAGTTCATGGCTGCAAGGGATTCAAAAATTAGTCAAGTCATGAGAAACATAAAAGTCCTTAATAAAGTTAATAAAGGGCCCCCAAATCCTTTCAAATTCTTCTTGCCTTGACTTATGTATATATGTTATTCTTTACAAAGGTAAGCTAGACAACATCTGTTTTAACCATTGGGAGACACCAGGTCCATTCATATTTTTCCAATTTAAAGCTATAAATATTTTTGCTATCAATGAGCTATAATCAATAAAAAGTACTTTCTGCTTTACTAAAGTTATGTTTATGCGGGTGTAAAGCCATTATAAATAATTTGGAATCCAACATAATCTGTTTAAAAATGATCTTTTCAATTAAGTTTTTCACTTCTACCCAAAAAGTTTTTATTTGGCTACATTCCCACATGTAGTGTATTAAAAGTCTGAAATAATACCCTTCCTCAATGCATTATTTACAAACAACTTTTCCAGTTGTGTATGGGGAACCTTGTTAAGACCACCTTGATTGGTATTGACAAAACTTCTCAGCTGTAAATATTTGAAGTAGTGCTTTTTGTCCAAATTAAACCTCACTTGTAATTCTCCAAAGGACATAAGAACATCTGTCTGTGGAGGATAAAGGTTACAAATCGTTTTCAGTCCCCTTGATGCCCATATTTTAAATGTATCATCTGCCCTCCCAGGTTTAAACGACTGATTACCCCAAACTGGGCTAAACTGCGATAGGAAGTTTGACTCATTCAGGTATTTTCTGACATCATTCCAGACCCTCACCATGTGTTTCAGAATCGGATTTCTGATCTGTTTAAGCAATTTCTTAGCTGTGTCAGAATAAAGAAATGAGGGAAGAGGTAATTTTAAATTCTGTGACTCCATCTCTACCCAATGTGGATTAACTTTTTCTGAAAAATAGAATGTCAGTGAGCGAAGTTGTGCAGCCCAACAATACCATAAAAAATTGGGGCATTTTAACCCCCCTCGATCAAATGGCAAGTAAAGGAGGGAGAGACGGAGTTTTGGTTTATCATTGTTCCAAATAAAACTGGTTAAAACTTTTTTTTATCCATTTAAACAAATCAGAAGGAGGAGGCAAAGGAATGTTTTGAAATAGATACAACAGCTTTGGTAGTACGGTCATTTTGAGAACATTAATTCTTCCAATCACCGATATAGGCAACTTCATCCACCTGTCAATTAAGTTATTAATTTCCTCTTTTATTTTTTCGTAATTAATTTTAACAGTCTGCTCTATATTTGGCACTATCTGTATTCCTAAATATTCAAATTGTTCTGCTACTTTAAAATTAAAATGTGTTATTTGTGGAGCAGGATTTGTTCGTTCTGTCGTGTTTAACAGTAAAATAGAGGATTTAGTATGGTTCACTTTATAGCCTGAGATATTTCCAAATAACTGAATTACTTCCAGCACTGCAGGGATTGAAGAGCTGAGCCTTGATAAAAACAAGATCACATCATCAGCAAACAGAGAAATCTTATGCTCAGTGGGGCCTATAGTAATTCCACAAATTTGAGAGTGTGCTCGGATAGCTAACGCAAATGGTTCAATTGCTAAAGAAAAAAGCAGGGGAGAAAGAGGGCATCCCTGTCGACAACCTCGCTTGATTTCTATTGGCTTGGAAAAAATTTTATTTGTTAAAATTTCTGCTGTAGGCCTACTATAAAGTATCTTAACCCATTTTATGAAATTATTTCCCATCCCAAACTTCTCAAGAACCTTAAAAAGATAGGGCCATTCAACCCTATCGAAGGCCTTTTCAGCGTCTAGCGATAGGAGAGCCGTATCTTTTCCCTCTTTTTTATAATAAAGAACATTTAATAGTCGTCTTACATTATGGAACCCTTGTCTCCCACTTACAAAGCCATTTTGATCTTTGTTATTATGTCAGGAAGTATTTTTTGAATCCGCCTTGCTAATAATTTACAAACAATTTTAAGGTCAGAATTGAGAAGACTGATAGGTCTCATATTCTCGCA
>JAPZDV010000299.1:0-12885 GCA_029814665.1 Acanthurus lineatus
AATATCATTATTGTTTCATTTTCATAAGTCTAGTCATGTTCACACTCTAATCTCCTCAAACACACCACAACAACCTCCCACTGCCTCTGTATAAAGCGTGTAACTTAGACCAAAAAAAAAAGCTCCTTAACATTCATCATTTAGTTTTTGTGCCTTAACTTAGCTAAAAAAAACACATGTGGTCATATTTAAGAATGCAGCCATATAAACCACTTATTATGTGAAAGAATTGTGTCTTTTATTGCAAAGAATATTGGATTTTAAGACAAAGTATCTCTTTATCTCTATATTCTATTTCTCTCTATATTTCCAAATATACAATGATAGGAGGATTTAGTTCCAAGTTCTTAATTTTTAAGCTTTATGGGAAATAATAATGAAGAAAACAGCATCTTCAGTCCTGTTGTTTGCACCCCGGAGAATAACATATAAAGGGTTAAAACTAGTCATTTCTGAATATTAGATTTTGCTTCAGATAACATTCAACAACAGTTAATGTGCTGCAATTATATTCATTACAGTACATGTCTCTTTTAGTTTGCACTCCCATTTTATCAGTTGCAGCCATTTAGGACCCTTACAGGATACTGTTAGACCAACTGAAGAGACCTAAAGTAGTAAAGTTGAAGAATTTCCCATCGATTGCACTACAACTGGAAAATTTTTAAAAAACACCAAGTCTTATAACAAATTCCTGCTTCACCTTATCAGATATTATAAAAATGTAACTATATATGACCACATAATCAGTTATCATCGTTTAGTTTTACCTGTCCATATTCATTAGTCAATCTGATTGTTATGTATAAAAGCTGATCAAATGTGTTTCTGATTTTCCTCTGTTCACAGTTCAGTTTTGGAGATATAATTGAGTTCCCAAGGATTTGTTCAAAAAGTTCAGACAAGTCTTTGTACAAGCACTATGGTGTTTATGTGGGCAAAGCATCTGAAGGAATTGATGTGGGCCAAGGTGATAACGACCTTTTTCACTTCTCAGGTGTGTGTATAAACTGAAAATGAAAAATTTAGAAAAATACTCAAACTTTTGATAGCGAGGCAATTCTAGCAACAACACTTTAGTGAAAGTAACCTATATATAAAAAAATTCTCACATCATAAATGCACCAGTCTGGCATCTTAGACAGACTCTGTTTGTTGTTTAACATTTTGAATATTTGTTTTATTCCCCAAAAAATCTGATAAAGCAGCAGAGGAGAATCTTGACATATGTGGGCAGTTTTGTCAGTCTTAAATAACTGCGATCATTTCTGCCACCACCAGATGTCTCTGTGCTTGCTGTGTGTAATGCCCCAGAGCTCCTCATCTTTTATTGACATTATGAGGAAGAAAATAAGAAAGCCCCAAAGCTTCATAAAGCTTTTTTTGACCATCATAGAACTTCCAACAACAACAAAGATGTCTCATTTAATTACTGATGATACTTTATTTTTCAGCAGACACAGGTGACACAATGGAAGATTTTACAAAGCATGACGTGTACATGTAGTATTTATCTGTTAGCAACTAACCGTTGATGGCCGAATATTCCTCCTAATCTGCTGGTTTGAGTTGATGCTTTTCATTCCTATTCTTACTGTAAATAAAAATGGAGCAAATTAAAAACAGGAGGAACAAGTAACATATTGTGTGTCAAGTTTCTGTACAATTTTTCTAAAAGCGTATTTTCTTTAACAGGCTCCAATAAATTTGATGCAACCTGTAGGTTTGATACGATTGAAGCCACTAGGAAAGGAGGAAGTGTAAAAAAAAACAATTTACTTGAAGGAGGCTACACCAAAGGAAGCACAGAAGACATGAAAAAAAGAATAATTGAGGCGAAGACAAATTGTCAACCTTATAACTGCTTTAACAATAACTGTGAACATGCAGCTACCCGTGTGCGATATAATGTGGGAGTTTCAAAGCAGGTATGTGGGAGAATTGCTAGCATATATATACATATACATATACATATATATATATATATATTTTTATATATCAAGAGCGATTTCTGTCGACCCATTGGGAAGACAAAAGTTAACATGCAACCATTTATCGTTCTTTTTTCACAGGCTGATCAAATCAAGGAAGAGTTTGGTAAGCTTGACAAAAAATTCGGGGATGCTGTGAAAGGACTTTCACAGGACATGATAAGGGAAATAAACTGTCCCTTTAACTGATACCAGCTAACACGTATCTTGGCAGCCAGTCCTTTCAGCCTGACCAAGTATCCTCTGTTCTTTCCTCACATGGCATGAGGTCTTACTTGAAATAAAAATCAATAAGCAACAACTGCGTTTTTTTTGTTTCTATTAGTTAGGAATAACTAAAGTTTCACCTCTCTTTCAACATCATCTATTAAAAGTCAAACATGGGATAAAAAACAAGAAATGACTACACAAGCTGTGCTCAGTTGTGCTGAAATCAAAATGATTGATATCTGTGTTTTCATCCAGATGATTATATTTGACTATTTGTATTGAAGGAATCATACAGTATTAGTACAGTAATAGTACACTATTATTGATTATAGAAATCCAGATCTCAGATACAAATATCAATGACTTTCATTTAAAGCGTCATTACTGAGTGTTAAAGGCTAAATGCATCATTCAGGAGAACCGATGTTGGCTTTCAATTCATCTGCTAGCTATAAATCTTAGCTTATGGCACATAATTACATATTAATAAATACTTTTTTGTTTATTCATCCATAGGAATAAAGTTGCAGGATTTGTTGTTTTTTTAATCTGCCAATAAGTGCCTTCCCTTCTTAGACCAGTTAAGTTCTTCTAATGAGTTAAAATAGCTAACTTTATTTTTACCTTTCACAAAGAAAAATGCTGCCTTTTTTTAAATATATACTAAAGTGATTTTAATGTGTGGACACTTCAGGACATTAAAAGTCATGGTTGATGCTAACATTCATTAAATTAGGGGCACAGTATCACCTTAAAAAATAATGAAGATGAAGAGAACAGCCACTTGTTAAAGAAAAATATGCTTAAATCCAAGAATAGGCGCCTTAAAGAACTCAGACTGTTTTCACACTGAGCTCGGACACAGAAAACAGCCACGAACACTTAGAGTTCCTCATCTCACCTCTGAGGTTCAGTCTGAATCTCACGTCAAAATAAACTCCAACACAACACATCAAGCTGGGGCATTATGTGTGTTTATTTATTACATACATGTTCTTATTCATATGCTAAGTAGCATTATGGGCTAACATAGTTACTCTTGAAGAACAAAGGTTATAAATGTGAGTGGTTATAAAACCTTCCAGTATTCAGGCACCACAGGGTTTGTCATTAGTGCAGCTTCAGGTTACCAAACTCTTATATGATTTTTATTAATGTGTTATATTATTTTTTTAAAAGTTCCTGTTAAAATGGAATGTGGCAGTGATCATGTTTGCACAACAATGATTACAAGTAAAAAAAAACAAAGTACATGGAGAGTAGATGCTGTTAAAAGGCCTTTGTGTCCCTTCTGTTTGGTCTTTTCCTCTTCATACACTCATGGTGACCTGGATGAACTGGGGGGAGAAATACATGAAGTGTTATCGAACAACTCTCAATTATCAGTCATCGAAGTCTTTGATTTCTGTCACGACCCTGCTGAGCTCTGTTAGGACTGACGACCATGTGACTGCAGACACCTGAGCTGTCTGCAGTCACATGAGGCAGGTGAACTCAGTCTGTCTGAATCAAAGCTCCTACAAACAGGAGGAAAACTTCACTGTTCAGTTTGCTTCAAAATTTGTCAGGACGCAGTGACACTGAACGCATCTTTTGACAGGGGACATACTTTAATTTCCTGATAACGCCACATTACGAACAACAAATCTGTGTTGGAATCAGCAGGAGAACAGTTTACAGCAGCCAGCAGAGCCGAGTGGTGTGTTTTTCTAACAAAGCTTCAGCTGAGCTAACGATGCTAAAGGAGCTAAAAGTTAAACAAACAGTACGACGGAGTTTCTGTTCAGATGAATGTAGAAAACAGTCAATAAATGCACTTAAGGTGCATACAATTTGAAGATTAAAGTACTCCACACAAACATAAATAATACTACAGAAAGAACACTGATTTTCCCTTCAGGACAGTGATGAAAGATATTTTGAGTCCAGCCTGAAAGAAACTATTTTTCAAATTTAAATTGGCAGCCATGTTCACTTTAATGTTGATATAAAGCTTGAGTACATCTACAGACCACCGTTAACTCATGTTTTCTGTTCTGTAGCAAAATAGCGCTGCCTGCTGGTTGTTCTGCAGTCAAACATCTGTTCTGGATGAGTGAAATGACCCTGAAGCTCAGTCAGTCAGTCAGTCAGTTCTCCTAAAGGAAGATGGGCTCAGATGTTCTGATAGCAGAAGCAACACTGAAGTTTCAGAGAAATAAAGTCATAGACACTTACATCATCGAACTGAAACATGGCTGTGCCGTTGTTGCCCTGGTCTCTCCTGCGGAACTGATCTGAAAGACAAGCACACATTAAAACAACTTATTAAGCACATTTTCAGTCTTTTGAGGACGTTGGGAAGCTCTAAAGGTCAGTTTGTTCACCGTTTCAGCCACATGTGATGAACAATGTGATGTATTTTTCTGTCACAGGCTCAAACAGGCTGAATCAGCTGATTAATCTACCAGATTAGGTTGACAGTTCAGCGTTTTCTCCGCCGCTGAGGTAACTCGGTGACATGCTTTCCTGCAGCCCACTCACCAGTCAGAGCTCGGAGTCGTATGCAACAGCTCATGAAATCATCGAAGGCGATTCTGCCCTGAACACTGTTCCGCCTCATGATGATGTTCATGGCCTGAGGGCTCAGATTATAACCTGCATAAACACAGATACATTAGTAAATAATAATTCATTTGGCTAAGAGCAATAACCTGTGATTTATACAGTTTTTATTCATAACTTTGTACACGGCTAAACTGAGGAATTCTTCATATAAAACCCGTTTTGTGCTCTTCTTTTTAAAGAGGACAACCTTAAACATGACACCACAAACAGCCTTAATGTCACACAGGATGTTTGGTTAGTTTGGTTAGTTTGGTTAGTTTATTTGTACCCATGGAGACGATGGCCTGCTGCAGCTCATGAGCCTCCATCGTTCCACTGCGGTCCCGGTCGTAGGATAGGAAGGTGGTCTTCCAGCCGTTGAGGGTCTGCCACAGTTCCTTGAACTCATTAAAGCCCATGGTGCCGGAAAAGTCCCTCTGAGACGAGTCAGTCAAGGAAACATCACTTTGATTCTGAATTTTTACACTCTGCCTCGGTGACGCTGGTCAGTTTAATTTATTTCATCATATTTTTATTTGCTAGAACAAAGTTTCTTTGCTCACTAACAGACAAAAGGCTACTCAGGACAAAACTGTGACTGTAGCATTAAAATTATAGTTTTACAATGTTAGCGATACACTGAACTTCATAGTAAATATTTTTGCTGATGTCATTCAAAATGTGACTAATTTACTGTTTAGTACATAAAGGAAATTTTGACGTGTTCCAAAATATAAATAAAGAGTCAAGTCAGTAAAATCTTACGAGGAAAAGTTTCTTCATTTGAATTGTAGATTCTGGAGATTTAAATAATCAGCAGAGTGACGCCTCGTTCATAAATACACAGAGCATCGCTCTCAGTGGGGAGGCAATTAAGCCATTAGTTACATTTATTATATTAGAAATGAAATTTGTATGCTATTATTTACATCCTGAACCTTTGAACTAATCTGCTAAACCTCTCTGATTGACTGACAGGTGAAGGATACATCCAGCATATTAATCATCAGTTTGCAGGTCTCCAGGCTGAAGGCTGTGAAAGACAAACAAAGAAATTCAGTTTTTATGTTAATACCCAATTGAAAGCAAAATGTGAGGCCATATTTAATGCTTGGATCTAAAATGTTTTGCGCTGGAGGTTTTTCCTCAGAACAAACTTCTGCTGATTTGATGGTCCACATGCTGCTTTTTCATTCATATTGTGGGTGGTATTATCTCAAAAAAAGGTTTCAGAAAACTTAAAGGACAGACATTTATATTTAGTTGGTACCTGAACAGACAAAAAGTGAATCAAGTGGCTTCATGCAGCATCTGATGCCTTTAATGCATGTTGGGCTCCTTTATACAACCACTACCACTACTCCACTTACAGTACGTTTGTGTTTCAGTGGATATTTAATAAAACCCGGTCTGGTGTTCTTACGTTTGTATGAACCAGAGATGCCGGACTGTGTGAGACAGGCCTGCAGCTCGTCTGCTGAAATCTGTCCGTCCTGTCAGAGATTATGAGAACAGAGGGAAGAGATATACAACAGAAGATCTGAGAAATGTACCCAAATATTGAACAATATTGCAGCTGATCAATGCAAAGCAAGCTGTATGCAGGCTTAATGGTTATGAGGTGAAACATTGCATGAATTATGCCTGAGGTGTGTTACCTGTCCAGCTACAGCAGCAAAATATCCATAGAGAGGATCCTGCTGCTGCTGCAAAAGAGAGAGAGAGAGAGAGAGGAAAAGTCTTCAATGTTCAGCTTTCTTTTATCAATCAATCAATCATTTGAGTTTTAAAGATGACACACTCAGATGAGGCCTTTAGGTTACAAACCTCCAACTACAGTTCATTCTTGCCAATCAGATTACCACATCAAATCAGTCGAACAAATTCATTTTTAAGAAGTTATTAAAATGTTTGCAAAACATGAACACAGGACATGAAATCAGTCCAAACTTCAGGATTTATGCAAAGAAAACAGTTTTTTTCAGTGGAATTTAAAAGCCAAAGGGCTGATTGTTCCAAACCAGCAAGGCCACTTTACTGTTCAGTATGCTGAGGAAAGACTTCTTTGAAAGTTAAAGAGGTCATAAAGACATAAAGAGCAAACCATCCTCCACCCTGTCTTCCGTTCAGGTCTAAATTTAAAAATTTAGGCCGTGGTCAGGTTGTTTTCTTACCTGTTTGTAATTAGGTCAAAATCTTTCCTGTAACTTTAACTTACTAAAAGCCAGTGCAAAGTGTGTGAGAGAGTTCGGTCTGTTGTTCACGCAACATTTCAGTCAGTCGTTTTCTCAAATCAACCTTTTCAAATCCCACATTCACCCATGAATAATCAGTTTCAGCTGCCTGCATTCTTAAGTCCACCAACACTGATTCACTGTGTGTTTGTATTGACTCAACTGAAACACTGAATTTAAAAAAAAAAAACTATTTGTGCAAAACTTTTCTTAACAAGACTGTAAAGTGCTTTGTTAAAAAAATATCAAAAAACAAGAAAAAATAATGAATTCAACAAAAATAAAAATGAGAAACCTACAAAAAAAAAAATTTAAATCAAGAGGGAAAAGACAAAATCCTGCAACAGATTTAGTCTTTTTGATTTGGATTTATAAAGTTCCACAGTTTGGGAGCACAAAGGAAGTCAATAACAACAATGTTAACACTTTATTACATAATTTTGAGTCTGTTTTTGCTTCAGTAAAAGTTTTGAATGCTTCCTTCACTGTCTGTTGTGCTGTGAACAGTTTGAACACCTTGAAAAGATTAAAATTAACTTGACATGTGTTTAAAATTAAAAACACGCAGGTATTTTAAACAGCCACCTGACAGCTTCAAAGTTTTCTGAAGTTATCCATATTTTTTAACATAACTAACTAACTGCACGGATAAAACTCCCCCAATCTTTGACACTTCTTGGATTTTTTTTTAAATTTTATTATTTTTTGTTTTGTTTTGTTAACCCGATGAACTTCCGTCCGGACCGGATGCTCGTCCCGGGACAGCGGCGGATGAACATCCCGCTAACACCACGGAGCTTAAAATCGATGTTTCATAGAATTTTAACGTTTACTTACTCCTGGAAATCCACCGGGGGCGGCTCCGTATCCTGGATAGGCCATTTCTTAAATCTTCAATCTGCAGTTGAAGCCACAAAACAGGGGGTTCTGGTCGGTTCGGGGTCGTCCCAAACTTCGGAGGGTGTGTCTACCGATGAGCACAAGTGCCAAGAGACGACGAGGTCTTCAGGTTATAAAGTGCTGTAATTAGAACAAAGCAGCGAGGCGGGTCTAAGTGTAAAAATAAGCCAAAATTAACCTACAAGACAAAGGAAGTGAGCGTGCAGAAGGTGTGTAACCTTTGAGATGGTTGTTGGTTGTTACACGCCCTTCTTCCTGTGTCCAAACACAGAGCCAACCCCGCTGCGTTCTGATTGGCGGCGAGTGATCACATGACCCGCAGCCGACCAATTGGAGCGTCCGCAGCAGATCCAAGGGATTCTAATGTAACTCAATATGATAACGTTTAACATAAACGTACGTACACAACGTATAGTGTTACCAGTTTATTAGAAACAGGAAGTTTGATTATATTGCAAACAGTGCAGCCGATAAAAGCTCTACGGGGGATAAAATAAGACAATCACATACAATCAAAAGCAAGTAAATAGATACTTCATAATAAAAACCAAGGCATTTAAAAAAAGATAAAAAATCAAAGCAGGCAAATCAACAGACACGCATTCAAACGCAGCCTGCGACTGATAGGGAAATTTCACAATCAGGTAACTCCTCTGAACTTAATGCATAATCTCAACATTTAAATTTTGTATTTTGACAGAAAAAAACTCTTTTGATTCCTATCAAGACTTTGCTTAAATTTACTTTATTTATTTTTACATAAAAATTAAGGATAAACTGAATAAAATAAGAAAGAATGGGAAGGAGAATTGCCCAAAAGTGACATTCTCCAGGGAATGGATTACATACATACAGCATATTCCTGGAGTTTGGGTGTGACACCCGAAACAACTGACTGTCATAACTTCCAGGAGGAAAGGGCAAAGGGTTTGTTTTTATAGCACTAAGACTATTACATAACCACAGAGATATACGTTAGGCCCACCCTATTTACGCAGGAGGAAGCGCAGGATTTCGTTGTTATCAGCTGAGCGGCTCCACTAGCACATTTCACTGCGCATTGTACTGTGTATAATTGTGTATGTGACAAATAAAAGAATTGAATTGAAAAGAATTGAATTATCAGTACTCAACCTAAACAGTTGCATTGTGATTAATTTCCTCTTTCTTGTAAAGCCGACAGTTTTAGCAGACATCTGACGCTAAGAGATCTTGGGTGGGGGGTGTAAATGTAAAAGCTGCTTTGCATTTGCCAGATTTTGGTCCTGGAAACAGTGAAGTAAACTTGTGTCACATCACCTGGGGGGCCTGGATGTTTACTATGAACAAATAAATTACAGATCTGTTTATGCTGGAGATCATTCATGGCTAGACCAACAACTTAAAGGTGTTTAAAATCTATCCTTTGACATACAGGAAGCCAGAACTTGTGTAATGTTTTCCACTTTCTGTTTTTGCTGAAAGTAAAACAGTTTAAAATATA
This sequence comes from Acanthurus lineatus, assembly GCA_029814665.1. Classification (NCBI taxonomy): domain Eukaryota; kingdom Metazoa; phylum Chordata; class Actinopteri; order Acanthuriformes; family Acanthuridae; genus Acanthurus; species Acanthurus lineatus. The sequence goes on from JAPZDV010000299.1 coordinate 9,405, forward strand.
ATAATTAGGTCGAGTGTTTGCTGGGGAAAGTCCAGCTTGCAGTGCGGTCGATGTGAATGGCACGATAAAGACAGGTGCTTCTGTGATTTGAAACTGTATATTCACGTATCTGTTACATGAGGCTCGTGAAGTGGAGAGCTTCTCTTTTTGTCTTCCTGTTCCAACATTTGCTTCAGTGTTACAGTGTGTGTTTTTCCTTCCTAACAGACAGCAACTGATCTCTGTTCAGAAAGTGAAAATCAGCCTGCAGAGACTTCTGCTCCATCAGCTTTATTGTTGTTCATGTTTTCATAAAATTGACATACAGATCTAAAATTATTTTTTGCCATAGACTTAATACTGCAACACTAATATGGAAGGGATGTAAAGAACTGATTGCTCTCATTACATGTTGGAAGCTTTAAGCAATAACATGCAAACCATGAGTGAAATGAAGCCTCGCTCTCTTAAGATAATAACAATGTAAGTTTGACATAAATAAAAGTAAATATTTTTGAAACAATTAGAATTCAATGGCAGTGTTAAGATTGAGTGAACACACCACATTTATTTAACTTAAACACTGCAGCCTCAGTTTGGGAAATCTGTTTTTTAATACAGTAAATGTTCTGATTCGTGCAAAACACAGGAATGATCCTTTAACAGAATGCAACACATCACAAGCTGCCCAATCAGCTTTCTCCAATGAGCGACTCATGCAGTCCTGCTGCGTCCACCTCCGGTCCAGAGAAAACCCATCGAAAGCTCCGTGTTTGGTTCAGATCTGAGGGGCAGAAGAGGACGGGGACACCACACACACACACACACACACACACACTCACTGAGGACACTGAAGATTGAGCTCAGGTTGGGATGTACAGGTTGAATCCTGACTGCTGGGTTTGGTTACCCAGACCTCCTCCATGTCTCCTTTCTCAACATACAGGGAGCCCAGCTTCATCTGTGCTGAACCACCAAGAGGAGGAAGAGGAGGAGGAGGAGGAGGCGGGGGAGCATCCTGCTGTTTGCTGCTACATTACAGGTGGGTTTAAAAAAGATAAAATCTTACTGTTTTGCATGTAGAAACTGCAGCAGGAATGTAAAAAACCCAGAAAAATAGGCATCACAACATTCACTCATCATTAGCCTTTACTGTTTGTATGACATGAGATACAAGCGAATATTTTGTGCCTAAAATGCACAATATACAAAGTTAAATTACTACACTTCACAGAGACGTAGTATACAGTAGTATTAAACTTTAGAGACAAGTGCATCTGTTATTTTGTTAGAAAACAAGTATAGAAATGTACAGAATAAACTGAGAAGGAGAAAAGAAAAGCAGAATTTAAAGGGGCTGCAAGAGCAACATGAACTGACAAACTGTATAAATGAGGTTTGAAACTGTGTCTCGAGTTTGAATTACACCATAATTGTGCATCCTTCTGATATCTGACAGTGGGCAGATCCCAGGACTGTCTAACTATCAGTGTCCTCTCAGCACTTTGCACCTTGTAAAAGAAGTGCAAAGTACAAAAGACTTGAACATCTCAGCCCAGTTTGACTGTTCCAGACGTTCTTATCTCCTTTACTTTCATGTGCCAAACTCACACCTCTTATTTCAAAGAGATCTTGATTTCAGTGAGACAACCTGAGGTTATAAAAATGAGCTTTGTGACCTCATCGACACATCACAGCAAACATCAAAACACTCTGCCTCAAAATTGGTTTTAAATTCATCTGAGAGTGTGTTTGTGTGCATCAGAAACCTCACACTCCCTGCTACATGAGCATCCGCATTATGTGAGTGTGTGTGTGGGTGTATGTGTGCGTATCATGCCAGTATATGACTGGTGACTTCATGTCTTGTCCAATCCCAGCGGGTGTCCGTAGCAGAAGCAGGAAACAGACGGTCAGACATATGATTCAGCCACGTCGTGCAGCTCTGAGCCAAGCCATGTGTGTTTGGATTGTTGTATGTCTTTAAAGTGTCGTTAAAATTATCTTCTATGGAGAATCATGATGCTTTTTGTAAAATGAAAAATCAGATCAGCACCTTGTAGCTCTCTACCATCACTGTGTGTGTGTGATGGAGGGAGGGCAAGTGGTAAAATACTTTAAATAAAAGGGCCACATATTTCCAATCAGTGTTTTCAAAACAAAATAAGTTTTATTAAAAATAAACCAATAAAAATACAGAAGTTATCTTACAAAAGACATTAACAGGAGTCTAAAGGGAACTACGACGAAATGTGCAATTTATATTAAAATAATTTCTGTATGATTTTAAAAACATTTTAGCTACTTAAAAATGTAATAATAAGCTTAAAAGAAGTTTCTTCAATTTTGTTAGTTGTAAGTAGATGTTTAAATCCTCTGCTGGTCACCTGATCCTGCAGGTTGTGGCGACGTCATCACTCAGGCTGCCGATGCTCGGTGGTCCACCTCCAAACCTGCCGCCCACTCAGGGATTCCCAGCAGCTCTGGTCCGGAGAGACGAGGTCCTGGTGCTCCTTCTTCACAGCAGTCAGACACCCTGATAGGTGCTGATGGGAGAGACGTGTCGTGGCATTTCATTGGCGATCATTGCTGGGAGGGTCCTGGGATGGAGACCCAGGAATGTGCCTGTGTTTATGGGCAAAGGAAACCAGGAAGTTTGGGTCCCTGCTGGCTTGGATCTCCATATGCTTACTATGGAGGTAAGTGTTCACCTGGTGTTTACTGATTGTTACCTTGTAATTCTACCTAATAAATCTTACTTTCTTTCTTGGCAATCTGAAATAACTTGGCATTAGTGTGCTGCAGTCATTATTACAGAGAACAAAACCATGGAGGTTCAGGGCAAATGTCTGTAACAGCGTGTTTGTATTTGCTTCATGCAGTGAGAACAAGCCTGGTGGTTGGAGTGGAGGTGGTGGAGGAGGTTGCTGTTGAAGACACACTAGAAGTAATGTACGTTCTGTATGAATTATTATTACTAATGGAATTGTTTCCATGGTATGTGTAACTTCTGTTACTTCTAAATCTTATAACATGTTTGTCTAAACAGACTTATACATGTATATTTGGTTGAAAAATATGGTTTCTATCTTTTTTCTTCTCAGCACAGAGAACATATACACAGATAATCTACTGGGTCCTGAGCTGCTGCAAGACACACAGCTGCATCCCACATGAGCTCCGAGTGAAAGCATGTTGTGTTTTTTACTTTATGCACTGTAAACATTGATGCACATGGACTTTTGTTGAATTTTTTGGTGCTTTATATAGTTAATCTATCGCTGTTATTGCTTAGGTACGTTTTTGACATGTTTGAATATTTTAATTTAGAGTCAGTCTCAACTGTGTTTACTGATATATACATAAAAAACAAAACAATAAATAAATAATGACTTGTGAGATGACTGACTGTTTTTCATTTCCGAAAAATATAATATAATATAATATAATATAATATAATATAATATAATATAATATAATATAATATAATATAATATAATAT
>JAPZDV010000300.1:0-12878 GCA_029814665.1 Acanthurus lineatus
CGCGCACCCCCCCCCAGATATATATATATATATATATATATATATATATATTCTATTGATGATTCATTTCTATTCCTCTATTCCCTAATTTTTTAAAAACCCATAAATTATATGGATTAAAATATACGTACATTGGATTTGAATTTTAACTCCAGTTTAGTTTTCTAATGTCTGCAGCAAATAGATTGTTTTAATGGTTTTAATGGTTTGAATAAAAATTTGATGTAGTCTCTGTTATTGACCATTGGGGGGCAGTGAATACCTGTGATGAGACTCTTCATGTTTCCACCTAAAGGTTTGACAGGATTCCTCACTGGTGCATTAAACCCATATGCATCAGCTGCTTGCTACTGACCTTATCCTGTTCCTGGTTTTATCTATCTGCATGTTTAATTTGTTCTTGTGTCTTATTCTGTTTTAATTTCTGATAAAAGAAAAGAGAGTTCACTTATATTAACTGCTCTGCCTCTGACTCCTGCTTATGAGTCCACCTCTGCTTTAGGGATACAATGTCATCATAAAAACGTCAGTTACAACTGCTTAAAACCACATCCTTCCAAATCACATTCTTCCCTTTTCAGGTTTGATGAAGGCTGCCTTACAGTCCTTTAAATATCCCCCAAAATCTAAGATGTATCGGGTGGAATGATTTCTGATGACTTCTTTACCCTTAACACTTTTTTATCTACCCTATAAGTTGAAATCCTTATAAAATGGGCCCCATATGCCCTGCTATCATTAAAACGAAGGATTTTCTGCTCACTAAAAGTGTCAAACCATAATCAAAGTCCTTGTGTCTTTTCCCATGTGTTTGTGAGGAGTTATTAAAGCAAGTAAGCATCCATGACCTAAATGACAGACACCGGACTTTATAGATATAATTGCTTCTTTTCCCTTATTGAAATAAAAAACGAGAAAGCAGTGCTGGTCAATTGTTGATGTGTTTTCCAAAATCAGGACCACCAAATCTAAAGACCATCATCTGTGAAACTGTTTTATCCTCAATGACTTTAAGAACAAAGCAGACAAAATGGGTGCTTGGATACAGAAAACCCTCAAAATAATACTGACTATATTATAGTGTTTAATCTAGACCCATGCTTTATTTGTGAAGTGTCTTGACACGAGTTATGTTGTGATTAGACACTTCACAAAAAAAACTGACTTGATCGGACAATAACTTTTGGTAGAGTAAAATATAAAACAAAGTCATTTTTACCAGAACTGGTCAAAACTTCAACAACAGAATTCTTGCTTCCTTCCGTTAGATCAAACCTGCCTACCTACCTACCTGCATACCTTACTCCATCCTTTCTTTCCTCCCTACCTACCAACTTACCTATAACCCTACCTTCTTTCTGTCCTACTTTCTTTCCTTTCTGCTATCTACCTACCTTTAGCACTCCTTCCTTCCTTCCTTCCTACCTACCTTCCTACCTACCTACTATTTCCCTTCCTTACATCCTTTCTTTCTTCATTTCTCCTCACCAACCTCCTTTCCTTCATTGTTTTACTTCCTTCCTTCCTGTCTCCCTTTCTTCCCGCCCTCCTACCTTTTTACCTTCCTATTTTCTGGTCTTTTCTTCATTCTCCACCTTTGTCCCCTCTTTCTACATAACTTCTTTCCTTCCTCTCTTCCCTCAATACCTACCAACCCACCGATCCACCTACCATGCTTTCTTTCTTTCCAAGAAATCTACTGACCTGATAAATGTCATACATTTCTTCTCCATGGCTCATGTTTTTTTAGATAGCACAGACTACCACTGAAAACACTGATATTTAAACCGAATGTGTCAGTAAGGCTGTTTCCAAATCTATCTTTACAGTCAGAGTAAGCTACAGCGACTGACCTCTCATTCAGAAAACACTGTTTGCTTGTATTATGTTTTATAATTTCACAGCTGAATAATACAAACTGCTAATGTATGTAATGTAATCTTTTGGGCTGCAGTGAGTGTAGGAACAGTTACAGAAGATAATTACAGTGAAATGTAACTCCTGTGGTTTATGTTTAAAACCCTACGCAAGCTCAATCCTATTTCCTGTCCCTCTTTTCTTTTGGCCACACTGCCCAACAAAATGTTATGCTCACTGAATTTTGATTGTTTAAGCCTTGTTGGTCACATAGTGCCACATTATCCTGCTCCATTTACGGATAAAGACTATATGATGATAGATAGAAATTACACCTTGAGGTGGACAGCCAGTTCACGCCTTTACTTGACAGTGTTTCCTTGATGAGCCACTGTGTATGGTGCCCATTTGGTTTGTCTTACTAAAACAGCTGACACCTCATTTTAGCTTTCGCTACATTTTGGACTACATTGTTTCAAAGACTGTAGGAGAGCTGTAGCTTTTATCCCTCATCTCTAAAATGGAAAAGCATTAGGAGAGGATCGTTTCACAGCTAGTGTGACTAGCAGGGAAAATGACAAAGACCAATACCTCTTGTGAACACATGATATTTTTAATATAGACTTAAAAAAAATAGAAAAAAGTTTGATGAAATTATTTGTTGTTGTTTTTTTGGTTAAACTTTTTAAAGATAAAACTCGTCAGCTCTGTGACTCAATGATACACCACCAAACATATCGGAAGTAAATCACACTATTTTGGACAGAGACCTATATATTGATGGTAATTTAATTGTAGTGCCATATAATTCATAGTTATGTAATAGATAGTGGAAAGTGATGATGAGACTTATACACAAGTTTAACCCCAGCTCCCGCCTCCTAAGCGCAGATCTCTGGTTTTTAAAGTGTTGACAGATAGAGGGCAGCACTGCTCCCCGCAGAATGCTGCTGTGGTTCATGGATGAGCTAAGCTTTCATTTAGCTACAAGCCATCAGTTTCCAGGCTGAGGACACAGAGCTGTAAACGTGCTGGGACATCATGTACTGAACGCTGCACAGTACACAATGTGCTGCTGCTTAAAACACAGGCATACACTCTCTCTCTCACACACACAGACCCATACACACATTCACGAACAAAAGACAGAGCTGCTTTTCTGTGTAACCCTCTTACGCCCAAAGTACTGGCTGAATTTATTCTTGCTATATCATTCAACATATATTTATTTCAGTTTTGATATTTGTCACCTGCTCAGTTTTTTCACATTGTATATATTTTTATGAACCCAGTGCATGTATCAGCTGTGTTTATTAAAGCTGTGGTAGTTATAAGTATGTTCCTGTTAATAAATCAACAAATATAGTAACAATCTCCTAAAATCATGTAATTTGGCATTAAATGTGGATAATATCAAACATTCAAATTCATTCATTCACAACATAAATGTACTATTATCATGCACATTCATTACAAATATACTTAGTGTACTTAATATACTTATACTCAGTGAAGTAATTCTATAAGCCCATTTGAGTTTCAAACCTCTCTGGCACCTGCTTTCTGTTTTTTTTTTAGTATTGTTTTTTTTAACCTTTTTTTTAATAGTGGGAATAATTAAATAAAATTAATAAAATGAAACATTAGATGAACATGAACATGATAAAGTAACTTGGTCGTTAATACATCACATATAATCATAATCTTGTTCTAAAACTCAACCCAAAATTTAAAGAAGAATTTTTATTACAATAATAATACATCAAATAAAGTGGTGATACAACATTAAAGGAGTCTGTGGTAGGGATTTAACCAAAAGAATCCTCATCTGAATCTGCAGCTTCCTCAGCTTTACAGGGCTTCATGAGTTTGAGATTGTTACTTAGCTGTGTGCCTCAGAACAACTGTTTTAATTTACTGTCACAGCTGTCATAGCAGGCAACTGTTAGCAGTGAAAAAGTTTTATAAACCTATGTACAGTACCTGCACAGCACCAAACAGCAGACAGACACAGTTAGCCTCATTCATAAACATAATGGAGCAATGAGCAGCTGAAGAGGTTTTTTTCAAGAGTAAGCAACGACCAAAAGTTTAAAGAGTGATTATTTTGCCTATCTTCATTAGGTTGATGAACCGCGCCAAAGCCATTCTTTGCTGACATGTTATGGTGTCAACTCAAAAAGTTATGACATGTCAGTGGTTCCTTCACTAAATTCATCTGCTGTCCCCAAATAATCCATTCGATTCGCCTTTGCACCAAAAAAATCTGCATACTCCTCTGCCTTATGAACCTATCTATGCATTTTATTTTGTAAGGTTAAACACAAACTGATTAGTTCAAATTGGACATAATACTTTGATTGACCTGACTGAAAATACAGAGAACTGATTTTATCTTTTCATCAAATCAAGTTCAACATTCTTTTTTTCCTCTGCTTTCTCCACTTCCCTTCAAAAGAGTTATCATACTTACTCATCAAAATGTACTACACATCCATAACTTGACAAGCAATATTATTTTGCTTGTTTTAAATGTCTCTTTCATTCCTCTTAGGTTTCATTCATTGTAATATGTGTATATGTACATATTATATCACTGTTTTAGGTGAAGTAGCAGTATGCATTCTTACACTTTAAAATATATATATTTGTATAATCCTAGAGGTAATTACTATTATAGTCAAAAACGATAACTTTTCATTATTTCATAAAATAAAAATTCCAGTAATGCTTAAAATCCATTAAAAAAACGAACAATGCAAGATGTTTCATCTTGTTAAAGCTGTCCTCTTTTTAGATGCAGTGTGAGATTTTAAGGTCAAAATTAAAGAAATGATATTTTTGTTTTTAAAAAATAAACAAAAACAGCTGTGAAATTCCTGCAGAATCAATAATATAAACAGTATAAAATGTGGACAGCACTTTTGCATTTGGAGTTGTCCCATCCCTGTGTGCTGACTCTATTTTCTGTCCTGACGTCCTCAGTGGAAATAATGGATTTAGGACCATCAATCAGACCTGACCAGGCCAGGCCAGGCTGTCGAGGCACAGTGTGTCCACAGCGTGTTCTCACAGGGGATTAAAGACCTGTGGATTAGGATTAGTAGGATCTATGTATACCTGTGCACACTTCCAGCCTTAATGATGGTGGGAAGAAGAGGGGTCAGGGAAGTGAGGACTGTGTTTAAAAAAAAGCAGTGACCTGGGTCAGAAGACAGCTGGAAACAGCAGTCAAAATGATGTAGTTTTGCAATCATTCCTAATATTTATCCCGAAACCCATGTGTTGGTTTCAAAAATAATACTTAATCAAAGAAAAATATTAAATTTGATTAATGTGTTATTTAATATTTTTTTGTAAAATTTCTTAATTATTTATTTGTCTTTGTTCTTATTGTCTTTTAAATGTGATTGTACAGGTCTGCACTGCACTAACATAACATGTGAGTAAAGAAGCTGGTCTGACACAACAGATTATCTGAATATATTAAGAGTATAATAACAAAATACTGGCACATCCTAAAATCAGATTCCCAGCTCAATGGGGTGTTAAAAAATCAACCTCTCAAAGTTTATAAAAGAGGAAATAAACTGAGAGATTGCCCAGTAACTCTTATCCACCAGCAAATACCAACTCAAGCTATCCTGACATCTGTGCCTGATGGGAATCTCATTGTGGTAGCTGCAGCCCATGTAATTCATACTTACCATTGCACCAGTTTTCAACACCCTCATACAGGTTAAAAAATCCTTTCATACCACACCAGTCAGTTATGTATCTTGTCACTTGCCCTTATGGTATATCATGTGTTGAAAAAACAAGTGAGGCATTAAAAACTCGGATTGCTTGACATAGTAGCACTTTTTCGATGTAAAAACACGTCATTGGCTTGAGGGAGATGCAGGGCATCAGTCAACGCAGTGACAACACACACAGGACTGAACAATGAAATGAAGACTGAAGTACAAGTTGTGGCAGTGCAAGATGGCTGCCCTGTCTAGCACTGCCTTTTGCCAGAAGAATTCAGTCATTAGTAATGTATATTTGCTTTGTACCATTACATCATTTATTGTTGACCAAAATTGATGCCTTTTGTCAATACATTGCCGGTAAAGTAATTTCGAGGGCAAGCTAACCTAACTTATATTCACGCAGTTTTTGACAAGCAATACTGTAGGTAAAATGTCAGGACAGGTCTTTTAAGTAAGGTCTCGTCTCCCAATCTGTTCACATTTTAGCAAAAGAAACATTCTACAAATATACTTCTTTAAATGGTTGCCAGTTTACTCTTTTGAAATGTCATAAACAAGACAGTTTTGTGTAACAGATGAGTTTACATTGGACATTTAGCCCATTCTGAGGTCTGCCAATTAGCTTGAGCTAAGCAATAGTCAAAATAAAAAGTGTACAGTGCATTATCATTTTGTTGCACTTCATTTAATCATTTTTTTTATTCATGTAGCTTGTTAGCCTGGATTAAATCAGCCACATTTGAACAATGTTTCTTGTTCACTGACAAGCTTACAGAGCTGCTTGCATGGTTATACTATTAACTTGATAATTAAATTGGATATAAGATACAAATGCAGCAGTAATGGAGATTTTTACTTTTATTATTTTTTTTTACACTGTCAGCAAACAGTTTTTATTCCAGTTTAGGATGAACACAGTTGAAATTAATAGTGGTCTTCTTGTTTGAGTGAAAATAAGAAAGACTGCAGCAGAATTCACCAGTTTTCCATGGGTTTGTTTGTTCATATAAAAAATGAGCAAGGGCATCATTACCACAGTTTATTAGACTTGAATTCTTGAGTCTTATGAAGAGCATATAGAACACATGCATACCTCTTTTGAAACCATTATCATTCAAGCTGTTGGTCTGTTTTATATACAGACATGATTGCTGTTTTTAATAATGGAAATATAAAAAAATAACTCATGATAGCCAAAAGTACAACATTGCAGAAAAACCATTGATAGGTACAATGTCTCTATGAACAGTAACATGATGGGGTGTTGATCTGAATTCTACTCTTCAGTCAAAGAGGATGGAACAGCAGAGAGTCTGTCTAAAAGTGTGTGTATAAATGTATATTACTGATATTGAGGAGACTTGTTTTTTGGGGGGGGAGGACAAAAGTCCTTATAATGTAATAATAATATTTCAGAGTAAAGACTTTAGGGTTGGTGTTAGGTCTTCAGGAAATAAATGTGGGTGTGTGTCATGTCTGCTGAAGTGTTGAAAACATCCTGTGTGCTTAAGTGAGTGTTTGGGTGTATGTGTGTGTGTGTGTGTGTGCGCGTGTGTGTTTGTGTGCGTCAGTGACGGCAGTGGGCACCACGTGCCGCCCTGGAACAAGGCGGCCTCACTGAAGAAGTGGGTCAGCTTGATCTAAGCCAGACAGATAGAGAGACTACAGCCTGTTTGTTTGGGTTTGGCACTTGTGTCACGTTCCTCTACCAATGCTGTATATTTTTGGGATACTAATTCCTTATACATATCTTCATATTGGACAATTTTAATGGCAAAAAAACTAAGCAAAACTCAGAGTGCACATCAAAGTCCATTTCCAAAATTGTATTTTTATCAAGTAAAATAACTGTTTTATATAACAGTCTGACCCATCAAGTTATTAGTAGGCCAGCCTTGTTTATATTTAAATGAAGAACTCACTTATTCACTTCCTTGTCTGAAGTGGGATGTGGAGTGTGACAACCCCTCCATGCCACTAGGTGTGTGCTCACTTGCTGCCCTCTTCTCTTTTTTAAGGCTCCAGTCAAGGCAGGGTCATGGTTGGGGTGATTAGCTACACCTAGGCCTGTGTGGTTAAATACCCTCTCCTTCCATTAGATTGCTTTCACTCCATCTGCTCGCCCACACCATACATGCGGGCCTCCTAGGACAGCTGTTTTGATCTGTTTTGCGCATCCATACACTCACACATCCACACAGACCTACACTACTGATTATTGACCCTGATGTGAATTTAACATTATTTCTAAAATAAAATTATGTTATTCACACTCCACCTCCCATTCCTTGTTGCAGTCTAAGAGCCAGGCTGTAGCAGGAGTTTAATAAACCTGATGTTTGTGTGTTAAAGTATCAGTTCTAGTGTTTTATTTTAAGTCTACATTTAAACAGTGCTCACTTGCTGTATGTTTAAATGTGTTTCAGTCAATTTGGGGACTGTGTTCAAATGTATTATTACATTCTTCCTCCCTTGGCAACATGCTTCCAATGTTAGCGATGTAGTATGGAATCCAAAGTACAAATTCTGTGCAGAAAATGTTTTCTGTATTTGAAGCTATGGGGAGTAAGTAATAGAAAATTAGACAAACCAGGTGAGTATCTTTCAATGTATCAGTAATTTTGATACAAAATTCCTTCTTTCTGTTTCTCTATGTAGTGTTTCTCTGCTGAGCAGATGGAAATGAACATAAATGAGAAAGTTTACAGTAAACAAAACTTTAAAACATTTCCTCTTGATTTCTCAAACTCTGGTTTGCTTATGTCATGTTAGTTTTTTTTAAAAAAGACTTTGTAATTCAATTGGCCAGAGAAACAGGGCTACATAGTGGATTTGAACTCTATTTCAGTGTCCATTATTTGTTTTAAAGGTTCAATGTATTGAATTTGATATAATCTAGTGTTGACCAACCATGTGTCTACTTCTCACCTCACTCACTTGCAGACTCCAAAACTCTTTTAAGACAAAATCATATAAGTAGGTAAAATGAACCCTTTGTCAGATCATCAACAAACAAACACACTTTTTTTTTGGTTTGGCTTAAGTTTTCATGTAGAATTTGCCAGTATCTTAATACCAAGATTGCCACACAACCTAAGTTTTTGATTGAGACCTCAAGTCCTGGGCAAGACTTGATCCGATACATCATTAAAAGGACCATCAAAGGAGAAAGTAGGTGAGCAAAAACATCAGTGACAAGTGCAGTGATCCAGCCCAACGGTTAGGGACTGACAAATGTATTTACTGGGGCAAGTGTATCTATTGTTCTTTTTTTTAAACTTAAACTTTTAACTTTTTAACTCATTTTAAGTGTTATGAGCCTGAGTAGTAATATTGTTTATACAATTATTTGCTTAAGAATTCTTGAGCCTTTGGAGAATGCCCATTTCACACTCAATCATGATACCTTCACCTGTTACCATGGACCTGTTACGTGTTTCCAAAAGGTGTTTGTAGAGCATTCCAAAAATCTCTTGTAGTTGCTCCTGTCCCAACTTATTTTTATCTTGTTGCTAACATTGAATTCAGAATAAGCATATAGTCACAAAATCAAATCAATCAAGTTGATAAGGTAAAACACTGATGGTGGTTTTCACTTGAGTATCAGGTTTTCATGTTCTGTTTTATTTATGCTTAGTAGTAATATGTACTACAGTAGCAAATGTACAAGTTACTGCTGAAGTCCCTATAAGGCCACTGTACTTTTGAAAGGACGCAAGCCTTACCTCTAACCATATTTGGATATTTGTGAAGTCAGTCCAAGCTAACTGTACATGTTCTCAGTTGGTGTGGGGTTATAGTTATCTAAAAGGCATAATGAATTCTGAATTTAAGAGATCATAACAGAAAGAATGTCTGTGTTTTTTTCCAACCTTTTGAGTAGTCTCATAATATTCTCCCTGTTGTTATATTTCTGTAGAAAACATAAGCCTGCCTCTATTGAGCTTATGAGTCATATCATAAATGTAGAAAGAATTGTATTGACACAACTCTGTTTTTCTCGAAAGTATTAAAGGTGGCTTATTAACAGAGTGACTGGACTGAGATTAAAACCAAACCAACAAAACACTCAAATGGCATTAGAGACACTTCCTGTGTCTCCTTTACAAAATGACTCATGAAAAAATCTTTTGACATCTTGATTCTACCATTAGCGTAAATGACTTTCTGTTCAAAGTCGTATCAAAGCCTTAACCTATATCAGTACTTCTCTTAGTAGAAGAAATAGACAAAGAAAAGCCATTAGGCCCATCAACTATCATTTTAACTATACTAAACAACACACAAAGGAGATTATTTTTCGCCTTTTAAAACACCCAGATTAAGAAAATAATTTCAGGTCCCCTTACATTAGAGAGTGTGCATTTGAAAAAGATAAATATTAATGGAACATTTAAATAGCAAGAAATTATTGAATAGTGCGACAACTAAACTGATGCTCAGTCATTTAATGGATCACTGTGCAGTGGACTGAATGTTCATAATTAATCTGGACATGAGGAATGGAAGGCATAAAACCCAAATATTAACCTCAAATTTACTCCTAATATTTTTTAAATTTATTGCATCATCAAATACAATACAATTTGGTAAGACAAGCATATTTAAGACCTTAATGTGGTAACTTGCAGACTGAATTGTCATTTTGCTTTCATTTTATTTCTGATGTGAAATTTATGTTGTCCATTCTGTGTTTGAGAGGAGGACTACTTATATAATTATCTGACCGTTCTGTTGTTACTGATTAAATTTTCTCTATCAATTCATTTTTCAGTCAACTCTGAAAATGATGTAGCAAATGGAAGAAGCAGTTAACTTTACATTTACAATGTTGAGCAAAGAGATTTGCTCATGAAACAATAAACTATTCAGCCTATTAAAATTTTGGTTGGATTTTCATAGCTTTTGCCATTGAATCTAATATTACTTTACCGAAAGATGATTCAAACACCAGTATAAAAAAATACACAGTATGGAAACTAATGGAACCCAAGAGTCTGAAAGTCTCAGCTGCTTTGCTTGATATCCCAGGACAGCTTGACAGCAGATGTTAGAGTTATTGATTTTGGTACCCAAAAGCAGTGTTACTACTGAGAAAACTAACATTGCTGAATCTATAATTCTTTCATGAATTTAAAAATTAGGGTTTTTCTTCCCTGCAAACAACTGCAATGCTCCTAACACAACACCAGGTCTGAGCATGTTACTGACATGCCCTGCTGTTCACACTGTGCTGCTGCACTGTGGTCTGTTGTCCTGGAATACCCTCTGCACACACTCTGAGGCTGTTTATGTACAAATCACTTTTCCCTTTCCAAACAGTGTCAGTTTCATTCAAAGGTTTAAAGAGACAGCAGAGGGCTGGAAAGAACATTGACATCTTGCAAGAAAGTAAAATTTTATGCCGCGCAATGAGTGCAGGTGTAGTGTAAGCTTTAATCTCATACACGGCCAAAACATATTTCCATCCCACAATTATGAACTTAAAGTTCAGGAACATAATGTGACCTTTGTTGTGATCAAACAGTCATAAGCATTATTGGAGTTGTATCGATTCATGTAAACTTTTGCACTTCACAACTGGTCTCATTAACAGCTGAGTTCAGTTTTTACTATTAAGCAGAAATGTTGGTTGTGACAAAGAGAGACACGGTCAATAAAATCTATGTGAACTGACGTCATTGCTACATAATTAAAGAGTGTCTTGGAGAACAGTAAAGACAAAAATGATGGCAACATTGATGTTAGACTCCCAGGTTGATTAGTGTTGCTAAGCAACAAGTTTTCTTTATCTTTTTTTGAGAGCCGTGCTTTATTGTGAATGTAGAAGAGAAACTTTTGGTTCTGCAAGCTGCACTAATGAATGTTCTTCCATTTAATAATGGATCAAATTACTAATATGAGAGGTATCACTCATTTCACAGAGAAATCACCAATACTGCAGCCCCTCCATACACTAAATATTAAATAGTGGACTGAACCACATTTATGTCACCCACTGGCTTTGTGTTTCTTTCATTTTTCAGCTCCTGACATTAATGCTTGAGTTCCTTTCAGAGTTTGCCAAATTTTTCTGCCTTTTTTAGCTCTTTGTTTTAGTAGATCAGATAAAATATAATCAACCTGATTGAAGCAAGAAGCTGTTTTCAGTTACTGTACATTATCTGCTCAGCAGCAAACAGCAGATACACAGTTAGGGACTAGCTTCTCATCACTGTGTAACATTTAGCTGGTAAAAAGATATTTTACTGAGATGCTGGTGGAGACTGAGTAAGGTGGAATTGTCGAGGAGCAGCTTAATTTGCTGAACTCTTTCAGCAGTCAACAGAGTTCATTCACAGACTGACTATGATTGATCCCAAACCTAGACATAGTAGTTCTTATAACCAAATCCATAACCAGCTAACCCTAAACCTAACCAAGTATTTCTCCCAAAAACATAACCAAACCTTAACCATAGAATTTAATTTATTTAGTTTCTTACAATTATTTAATCAGTTTTGTGAGGCACAGAAATATTTTGTCTCTTTCTTACTGGTCCTCAGATAAGGAAACACTTCTTCGCTTATAACATTCTAGTAGGCATGGCCAAGCCACACATTTTGTCATTGTATGTGACAGACTTGTTGGATGATGTAACACTTCTGCCCTACTAGCAAATACAGTGCTGTACTGTTCTTGAGAGTTTTGACCCCAAATTCAACACCTCAAGAAAAAAAATTCCAAAAATGCAAGTTTGACTTTGACATTGGTCATAAAAAAATGACAATTAAAACTAAGTGTGGGCTTGAGCTCACAAATATTACACTACACCAATGTGCTGCTTATGTAAGCTGGTGAACATGTGTGTAGTTGTCTGCCGTTCCTAACTTCAGACTATACAGTGAATTATTGCATGCCAGAGGGAGGGAGGAGGGGGAGTGTTTGCTGTCTTGTGTACTGACACCAGAGTAGCACATATGATCTGTTCAATGCTCTCTCTCTCTCTCTCTCTCTCTCTCTCTCTCTCTCTCTTTCTCTGTCTCTCTTTACATGTGTCTGTATGAAGCCCCTCCCTCCTGTTCTATATGTTCAAGAACATGCTGTTCTCTGGCAACAGGCCTGAAAACACCACCAACATATCCTCAGGCTGTAGCATATTTTACTGCAGGGGATTTACTCTTACTGCTACAGTTAGGCTCAACTGTGGTTTCTCTAGATAGATAGATAGATAGATAGATAGATAGATAGATAGATAGATAGATAGATAGATAGATAGATAGATAGATA
>JAPZDV010000301.1:0-12874 GCA_029814665.1 Acanthurus lineatus
ACACAGAGTTGGTTGCAGCTTCTTTAGGGGTCATCGGGTCAACAAAACAGAAACACAACACAACAAAGGACAAACAGAACGTTTGGGCTTCAAACTGTTTTCACTTTAATGTCTCTGCTGAGGCACAAAACCCTGAGAGACGAACGTTCATCCTGAGACGTTTGAATCAAACGAAAAGAGAAAAGAGACTTTAACAGCCAAACCCTGAAGTTAATCCACACGTCTCACAGCAGGAGGCCGAGTGTTTTCTCTGCTTTCTCTGCAGGATGCTGAGTGTCGCTGTGAAGGACACACAGTTAGTGAGGCAAAGCCAAGAGCACAAAATCCTCAGCTGATGATAGAAATCATTTTTTTCTGGACCAGAAGATAAAAATTTAAAAAACAAACCGCACTGACCGTCACCGCTGCTCGACCGAGGCAGCTGTCAGTCATAAACAGGGATGAACTTCTCACAGGTGTTGTTGTCTCCAACAGAGCGGCTCTGTGGTCCATCTGCAGCTGGTCCAGGTGCTTCCAGGCCTCTGTGAGATCGGATCGGACCGGGAGGAGAACCAGACGCTGATCCAGGAACAGCAGCAGCTGATGGAGAAACTCAAGGTCAGACGGACACACAGAGACGCTCAGGTCTTTAACCTCTGAGCGTCTCATGATGTTTGTGTAGGTGAAGTGATGAAAGCACTGATGTTTGTCTTCACCTGCATCCACAACACCTGTGATGTTCCTCTCTGATTTCATCTCTGCAGCTGAAGGTTCTGATCTGTCGTCTCAGGACTTTTTAGGTGGTGGTGGTTTGTGGGGATGGAGGGTGTTTGTCACAGATAGTTCACACTCTCACCTTCTGTTTGAAACCTGCTGTGGTTCCAGAAACATGAGAAGGAGGTGCTGGCTGTGGTGGAGAAGAGCCGCCGGACGGAGCAGAGGAGGAGCAGGAAGCGGGAGGAGGAGGAGGAGGGATTGCACGAGGCCATGGTGGCGTCTCTGAGCGAGGGATGGACGCTGCTTCTCCGTCTGCTGGAGAGGCAGCAGGAAGTCCTGAGACTGGCGTCTGACTTTTACTGCCGAGCTCTGCAGGTATGTGGAGCCAAAGTTGTGTGTTTGAATGATCAGGAGCTTCCAGATCCATGTGATCTCTTCACGTCAGTGCAGGGTCAGGGGGGTTTATTGCCCCCCAAAATGCCCCTGAGCTTCCTTCAAACGAAGGAGTCCCTGACGGTCTGTCATGTGACGTGAGCCCACGGGGAGACATCACAGTTCAGTGTCTCGTCTTTAACCACAGCTCTCTGTAATCTGACTCTCACAGAGACATGCTCGTCCACTGTCAGGCTGCGGTGACCTCTGACCTCTGACCTCTGACCCCGTCGCTGTGAGCCGGTCTCTGTGGTCAGACGAAGCGACGGGGACGTGATGCGTCCTCGTCTCGTGTCTTGAAGGACGTTTGTTTCAGCTCTGAGCCTCACATTCCTCAGGCGGGGCTGCGGTCGGCCCTGATCATTGGCTGCCATTTTTATTAGCGACACCTGCTGGCCGACCGCAGTCCCCTGCTGTGGCCTTCATACCCTAACCCTAAAACACGCCGACACAGAGCTTCCTGCTTCTATTTTCATCCTTTGTGCTGTTTTTTCTTTAGTTTAAAGCAGCTAATAAATGTGAGCCGCTGACTGAAATTAAACTCTGAAACACTGAAAGCTTCCCAGCTCGTCATCACTCGACCTCAGAGTCACATGATGGTTTAGCTGATGGCGTCAGGAGCTCAAACCTGACGAACTCAGTTCAGGAGCTCAGAGACGCAGCGCGACGTCGCCATCACGCCAAAACATCAGCGTGCGTCAGCCAATGAAAGACTGAGTTATCTGAACAGCTTCTCGATGTCTCTCTGTTGAATTCTGAGCACAAGTTCTCCTTCCCATCTGTCTGTCTGTCTGTCTGTCTGTCTGTCTGTCTGTCTGCCTGTCTGTCTGTCTGTCTGCCTGTCTGCCTGCTTGTCTGTCTGCAGTTTGCTGCAGGTATCGACAGACTCGAGGACCTGCAGATCGGCCCGGTCGGCGTCAGACTGGCAGAGTTGCAGCTCACATGCGACTCCGTGAGGAAAGGTGCTCAGTGTTCATGGTTCTGCAGTTTAAAATGGGAACAAACTGGTTTGAACTGGTCTAAACCTTTTTTTCTGATTGCAGATCTTCTGGGAAAATCGCTGCAGGTGTTAAACAGCAGCAGCGCTCTGCTGCAGAAACTCAGACAGCTCCAGAGGATCGAGGCCCTCCAGAGGAGAGGAGGAGTACTGCAGGCTGAGGAGCAGCTGGAGGAGGTGAGAGTCACACAGGAGCCTCTGAAGTCTTCTTCATCCACCTGATGAAGGTTTATCAAATGTGCCAGCATGAAGCAGGGCAGCATGCAGGAGTCCACACTTCATTCACTGAAACTGTTCCTCCCACTCCTCTGCTTAATGTCTGGCTTGTTGCTGACGCTGCCCCCTTTTTCCCAGAGTTCCCAGGTCGGCAGTGGGATGGTGCTGAAGCTGGAGCAGCTGATGGAGACGCTGCAGGATCGGAGGAGGAGGGCGGACCAGGCGGTCAGGCTGCGGCTCCAACAGACGGAGAACAGCATCATGGTCCATGAGAGAGAGCAGGAGTCCAGACGAGAGGCGAGCGCAGCGGTGAGTTCACACGTTCACATGTAGCTCACACAAACTCGGCTTCATGAGGTTTCACATTCTTTCATCCAAACATCTCAGCGAGGTCAGCGAGGTCAGCGAGGTCAATGAGGTCAATGAGGTCAGCGAGGTCGTGTTTGAAGCTCAGGGTCGTGATGTGTGGAGGTCAGTCTGAGCTGAGCGACGAGCCGCTGCCTTCATCACCACCTGAGGTCACTGAGGTCGTCGCTGCAGGTTCAAACCTGTGACTGTGTGCAGCCGCTGGGTGTCGAACCTTCCTGCCGCTGTGTGACGTTGGTTCATATGAGTTTATAGTTTTAAACATATTGAAGCAGAGGAATCGATCTCGGCAGCAGCGAGTCGTCGCTCGGCTCTGTCGGCGTCCATCTTGTGTTCAGGTTATAAATATAAATCCTGCTGCAGACGCATTCTGGACTCTCGGATGACTGGATGTAAAAATATTCAGTGAACAGCTGATCGGTGTGATATCAGACAGCTGAGCCGAATGAGACCTGCAGACCATCAGAGGAACCAGAAACTACAAGTTTCCTTCAGGTTTTCTTTTCTTAAGAAGCACGTTCACAGTCTTTCTGCAGATTTACAGAATGAAAAAATACTCTCATATGAGAAGTTATTTGGTTAAAAATCATTTTTCTACATAAATTAAAGGAGAAGCTCCGAACAGAAGCTGGAAACACTTCTACGTTTTCTTCCTCATTGGTTTGTTCTGAGTCTCAGTCTGTGTTGGATCAACTCAACGCTGCACATCGAACCAAACACTCACACATTTACAGAGTTTGTGGTTCCTTCACTCGTACTTCAAACGCTTCACTGCACATCGAACCTGGTTTCATATCGAACGACTGAAGTTTAAAACTGTTTTAGTTTCAACACTCTGAGGAGTTTTTAGTTTCTCAGACATTTAAACATGTAAAGTTTTGAAAAGAAGTTACGTTTTTGGTAAATTTGTCTCAGACATTTTTACATTTTCAAACCTGTGGGGGTGAATTCAGCTCCAGCAGTGGAACTGGTCTGATCCCAGTAAGAAAGTCTCCCTCCAGTTTGATAAAGATGTTTGATCACATGATGGTCGATAAGTTTATGAGAAGAGGCAGAGAAAGACTCCTGACATCAGATCTGTTTCTCTGCAGGACTCGACTCTCACAGCCGACAGAGTCCTGGACCAAAACCTGCAGTCTGGATCCAGATCAGCACACAGCACAGACCTGAACTCAGAGTCCAGACCAGAAGAAAACAGAGACCTGCAGCCTGAATCCAGATCAGAGGAGACCACAGAGCCCCTGCCAGAACTCCAGCTGAGATCCGGATTAGATCTGGAGCCTGAATCTGGATCAGAGCAAACTGTCGATGTTGACTCTGGATTAAGATCAGAGGAGACCAGAGACCCTGAAGAATTCAGATCAGATGTGCAACCAGGATCCAGATTAGATCTGAAGTCTCCATTTAAAACAAATGAGACCAGAGACCTGCATCTTGAATCCAGATCAGATAACAAGCCTGGATCCAAACCAGAGGAGACCAGAGAGCTCCTGTCAGGATTCAGGTCAGATGTGCAACCAGGATCCAGATTAGATCTGAAGTCTCCATTTAAGACAAATGAGACCAGAAATCTGTGGTCTGGATCCACATCAGTGGAGTTCAAAGACCTGCTGCTGGGATCCAGATCAGATGCAAAGTCTGAATCTGGTTCAGAGAAAACTAAAGATCAGCTGTCAGGATCCAGGTCAGATCTGCTCCGAAGTTTCAGATTAGAGCTAAAGCCTGGATCCAGACCAGAGGGGGTCAGAAACCTGCAATCTGGATTCAGTTTAGACCTCAGATTAGATTCTAAATCAGAGGAGATCAGAGATGTTCAGCCTGGATCCAGATTAGACCACATGCCTGAGTCGAGATCAAACGTGCAATCAGAATCCGAGTCGGATGTGAACCTTGAATCTAGATCAGAGTCAACCGGAGAAGTCACCTCTGAATCCAGATCAGAGGACACGAATAACAGTGAGTCAGGGTCTGGATTAGATCCAAGGCCCAAATCCAGACCAGATCTGAATCCTGGATCTAGTTCAGAGGAGTCCAAAGACCTTCAGCCTGAATCCAGATTGGACGAGACACCTGGATCGAGATCAGAAGCACCTGGAGACGTCAAGTCTGAATCCAGACCAGATGAGAGCAGAGACCTCCAGTCAGGATCCAGATCAGAGGTAAGACCCTAAGACCGGCAGCCATGTTCTCTGTGTTCTGTCACACCTGACCAGCGTGTACAGTTTGTCCTGATGGTGGCGCTGCAGGAAAGGAAGGTCATAAAGAGGTGAAGGTCACATCCTGTGGAGGGCAGGAAGGAGGTGAGATGTTTCACCTGCAGCTGTCTCTCTGCTGTGTTCCTCAGGCTCGACATCTCCGACCGTCTGGATCCAGCAGGAAACAGGAAGTGACCTCACAGCTCGGAGCTGCCAGGTGGGACAAACACAGACATGCTGCACAAACACTCAGCACGCTGCAGGACTCCACTCTTTCACACACACACACGCGCACACACACACTCACACACATACACCATGTTTGTTTAGCTGCTCAGTGTCTCTGATTGGTTGTCAGTCGTCTTTCATCAGTGATGACGTGTGTTTGTCTCTTTATGACTCAAACATGACGGATGCTGTCGCCGTGTTTTCTTCATTCGTTCATTGTGAAGATTTGAGTTCATCAGCAGGTTTTTATTCTGTGTCTCATGAAAAGTGACGGATGATAAAAGCTGAGAAACAAAAGCAGAAAGTGACAGAAACTCCTCATCACCCTGATTTTCTTCCTCTGTGGCAGCAGGCAGGCTGCAGGACTGCAGAGCATGCTGGGAAATGAGACCAAAGGTGCAGAAGACCACGCTCACATGGCCCTCTCAACCAATCAGAGGCAACAGCTGCTGTCGTCATGTGAACGACTCGTGGAAAAGGTTTTTTTACAGAAGCTTCATTTCACTGTTTGTGTTTCTGAATACAGAGGAAGAGGATTCCTCACAAAGAAATGGAGAAAAAATATGTTGTGTGTGTGTGTGTGTGTGTGTGTGTGTGTGTGTGTGTGTGCGTGTGTGTGTGTGTGAGTTTGCTGCAGATCTGGGGCTGGGTGCAGCAGGGCAGCAGTGTGTTGTCTAACAGCTGTGAAGCAGGACAGCAGCTCTCTGAAGCTGAAGAGACTCTGAACAGACACTTACAGCTTCACACACAGGCTGAGTTACACACACACACACACACACACACACACACACACACACACACACATTATTTGTTTCCCTTGCAGGTGAATGTGAGCTGGAGACGAGCTTCTGTCTCAGTCATCAGTGTGGATGATGTGTATAAGCAGGTTGAAGGTAAATATGAACAATCTGCTCATTTAAAAAAGTTCTTCACTTCATTGTGATGAATCTGTAAAAGCAGGAAAAGCCGAAGCTGAAGCCGTGTCATGTCATAATGATCCTGAAACCCACAGTGATGACGAGTCTCGTCACAGTCACATAATGTTGATACAATGTTCAGCTCAAACCAAATGTCTCTGCTGGGAGATTCATTCATGTTTCTGCCTTTCATCGTTTTCTCATTGAGCCCGTGTTTGTCTCCAGTGTGCAGGTCGAGATGTAGAGAAAATGAAGCAGATCCTGGATCAGATCAGAGCTGTGCACACAGAGTGGACCAGCAGAACCAGTCCCCTGCCTCCCAGTGAACCCAGCAGGCAGACGTCTCCTCTGAAGGCCCTGACAGAGCAGCTGAAGAGACGCAGCAGAACCGGCTCGGCTCGGCTCGACCCGCCTGCTCCACTGAGTCCTGAGCTCACGGCTCAGATCGATCAGGTCCTGAAAGAGCTGCCGAGTCTGACCAGGAAGATCAACTCAAACCTGCAGCTGCTGCAACCCTTCGTCTCCTTCCTCAGGACGGCACAGCAGGTCTGCATCTCTGCTGCCGTTAGAGGAACACTGGAGATGCACATGAGTGTTCAAACACCTCCAAGAATGTCTAAAGCACCAGAGGATGTTTGTTCAGTGCAACTCTGGAGTGTCATGAAAATCACAGCCTTTAGGGGGCGCTGGCAGGCAAATGTTGCCTTGCAAAAGGGGCAAAATCAGCATTTGTTCATTGGTTGTATTTCACATCAGCATGCATGGAGCTCACAGCTGTGATGAACTCCTGCTCCTGTTCTTCAGGTGGAGGAGGAGATGGAGGAACTCAGGGAGATCTACATGAGGAGAGCAGAGGATGAGGAGGAGCAGGAGAAGCAGGACGAGAGGGACGCTGGCAGGAGGAACATCTGCCCGACCAACAGACCACCACCGAAGAAGAGAGAGCAGGTCGACGCCAGCTGGCAGGCGACGCTGCAGAGGTTCCTCGAGGCTCAGGAGCTGGGAAACGACTACGTCCACACTGTTTCCACGGTAACCAGGATTCATGGTCATAAATGGCTCCACATTAGAATATTACATCACATTTCATGAACTGAGGCAACAGCACATGAGATCAGATGATTTGGGATCAAATGAACTCAAGCTTTAAGTGACACGAGGAGTCAAACTGAAAGAGATCGGATGAGATGAGGGATCAGAAACGGCTCTCTCGGTTTCAGGCAGCAGAGAACAGAACAGCTGGAGTGCAGATGTGTGAATCATCAGGATAAATCTGCTGTGTGGATGAAGAGAAGGTGTGACGTGTCTCTGTGTGTCCCTCAGGTGTCGGGGGCGGGGTTAAACCTGCAGTCTGCGGTCTCTGCGGTGCAGCAGACGGTGCAGCGACTCTGCAGGACTCATCAGGAAGTGAACGAGCTGCAGAGGAAGCAGCAGAAGCAGATCGTCCAGCAGCAGGAGTACTGCAGGAGATACCAGGAGAGACTGCTGAAGGTAACGTAGAAGGTGATGATGGTGGACGTCCGTGAGATATCTCCTGCTGCAGAGCTGCCTGATAGCTGTGGTGCAGGAAACTGACTTGTGTTCTGTTTAATTGAATGTAGTCAGTGGCCTCATGCAGTGTGTGAGATCTGAGGAGCTGAAGAGCCTCAGGATCGACCTGGTGGACTGTGAGACCATAAATGTGTTTGTGGTTTTCAGACCCTGCAGGACCTGAAGTGCGTCTCTGAGCTGCTGGACTCCTGCACTCTGATGGATCTGGGTTCAGACCTGCAGACCTCACAGCTGCTGGAGCGTTTCAACCAGGCCAGGCCACATTTCAGAGTGAGTCATGTGACTTTGAGCAGTGGGGTCGTGGAGAACTTTGGGATCACTGTGACTTCTGGACTGAGGACACTGAGAGGCTGATAGGAGCCACTGGACCTTTGGGAGCTTAGACTGTGGAGACGGTGGGACAGCTGTGACTGATGGACTTATGATTAAACTGGGATAACTGGGATAACTGGGACTTTGTCAGTTAGGACTTTGTGACGTAGAGACTGAAGACTGAAGTGTGTTCAGAGGAGGTGAAGTAGAATTATCTGTGACATTTTATTGCCGTCCTGTGAAAAGCATCATTCCTGAATCTGAGTCTTGATTCATCTGATCTGATCTCAGAAGAACAGACTGATGGACTTTTCTTCCTAAATGATCAAACACTTGCTCCCTTTTTCCAGCAACTCAACACTGAGGTGGAGCACCTGAAGACCAGCTGGGAGACTCTGAGAAGAGTCCAGGACAAGCTAGAGGTGGAGGAGCTGAGAGTTCAGGCGGTGGAGGAGGAGGATCTATCAGAGCTGCTGAAGCTCCAGAAGAGCGTGAATAACAAGATCCACCAGAGCGAGTCGATCCTGGATTTGACCAGCAGCTTCCAGGTCACAGGCCAGCAGGTGAGCAGAGGGAGAGGAACCAACTTTACTTCACAAGGTCTCAAAACTGATGGTTTGATTTTTTAGCCTCAAACACTCAGAAATAAAAATCTTTAGAACTTTGTTTCTTCGGCGAAACAGCCTTTGTTAAATAAAGTACAAAAGAAGCAAGAAAGCAGAAAGCAGCTGTTTCATGAGTGAGACTGACCGGACAGTTCGTTTCATTGTGAGAAGAAGTCCTGTTCACCTCCGTCTGACCTCCATCCTGAGTGTGAGGATGGTGACCTTCATCCTGAGTGTGAGGAAGGTGACCTTCATCCTGACTGTGAGGATGGTGACCTTCATCCTGAGTGTGAGGATGGTGACCACAGTCCATAAGCATGTCGAAGCCTCAGCAACATTTAAAACTGATGAATCTTCTCAAACTTCTGCTCACTTGCAGGAACTACCTGTTTTTGTTTTTTTTCACCATTAAAAAAACATAATAATAATCTAAAGGTTAGTGTTTTTGTCTTTGTGTCCAGTTGGAGGCGCTGCTCCAGTCAGACTTCACGAGACCTTTGACTGGTTCAACTGGTTTGTGTGGATCCAAAGAGGCTGAGCTGAGTCAGCAAAGAGAGAAACAGCAACAGATCCAGAGTCTGTTTGAGAGCGCCACGACGCTGAAGACCAACATCTGCACAGCTGTGACCCGCAGTGTACGAGAGCACACACACATACACACACACATGCAGTCTGATAAAGTCTTCTCTTTACCTGTCCCTTGGTCCTTGGTCGTGTTTGTTCTAAGTGGACGTTTGTTCTCGTCCTCGTTCCTCAGGGTTGGACGGGGTTCAGGGTGGAGCAGCTGGAGGCTCGTCTCCTCTCTCTGGACGCTCTCTGTGTCTCGTGGCTCAGTGAAGCAGCTCGACGGGAGGAGAAACTGCACAGGGAGCTGCTGACCCGTCGGCTCAACGACGACATAAACCAGGTGAGGCGTCATCAGGTTTACTTCCTCAGAGCGTTGTCAGGCTCCTCCCACTGCCTCCTAAAACCTGCCAATCACATCTGTAAGCCTGTCTGTCTCCATCTCTGAGTGCCTCTTTGTGTTGTATCCTCGTCCACCTGAGCAAACTGTGATGTTTGTGACTTATCCTGTTGTGTGTTGGTACACACACATGCACGCGCACACACACACACGTCCTCACAGCAGCAGATGTAGGTCCACACAGTCCTGGAAACATCTCAGTCAACACAGTCACATTGAGATCCACAGCTTCCCTGTTTCACTTCTCTGGTTTCCTCAAACAGGCTTAGAGGCTTTAATTTCAGTCTGTGTGCAGGAATCAGGTGAAGCATGAAGAGTCTGAGAGTCTGAGAGCAGAACAGAGAACACAGCTGATCAGAGCAGAACTTTGATCCACAAATCAACAGGAAACTATGAAAACACTCTGGAGAAACGAGACGGGTGATGACTCCGTCTGTTTGGCTGATTTTAATTCATTTAAGACACTGTGACTCGGAGGAACAACTGTGACCTGAGGCGGATGCTTCATCGGTTCTATCAGACTCTAAATATAACTGAAGTCAACAGAACACATTTAGATTTGAAGCCGCTCAGCAGGAGTCCGTCTGTTCGCTGCATCACAAACTGCTTCTTCACTTTCACACTGTGACTCTTCAGTGACAGAGGAAGAAAATGATGACACATT
Organism: Acanthurus lineatus; assembly: GCA_029814665.1. Lineage (NCBI taxonomy): Eukaryota > Metazoa > Chordata > Actinopteri > Acanthuriformes > Acanthuridae > Acanthurus > Acanthurus lineatus. Next base: position 10,144 of record JAPZDV010000301.1, read on the forward strand.
CTGCTTTTATTCCTCCTCCATGTTTCTGGATTGTCATCAGCAGCTGAGGGCTGAAGTTGGAATGTGTTCTGCTGCAGTTCATCCAATGTCCACTAGATGCTGCTCAAAGAAAACTGCATTGATTAACTAAAAAAAAAGACATTCTCTGTGAAAACTAAGTTGATTCCTAAATACAAACTGACTGTCTGTAGATTTAGTATTCGGTTTTGTCTTTTTGAAACAGTAAAGAACATCGAAAAAACACACAAAAACACATTAAAGAGGGTAGTTAGTGAGCAGGGTTCAGACCTGGTATCTCAGGCATTAGAAATGGCAACAAATTCATTTTGTTTAAGTGTGTTGATGGGCCCAACCCAGCTAGCTAACAAGTTAGCAGAGATAAGCAGCCTCACTAGCCTGAAGGCGCTGTTTAAAATGCGAGGCCGAAATGTTCAGAGTCAGGAAAAATCCTGCAAACAGCAGCTACGCTTCATGTGCACTTATTGATGTTCGCTGTGTATTTTTGTCAGGAGAACAACACAAATGTGTCAGCAAACATGTTTGAAGTGAATCTGTGAGTCAGATTGTAAAACCTTTGCTGGTTTGACATTTGACTGGCTGCTGCTGTTATAAGCTCAATATGCAGCGTCACTGACGAACGACAGACGAATGACAGAGAGAGAGAGAGGGAGAGTCAGCTGGGCAGATCAGAAATACAGACCGAGTCAGCCAGTGGGTATTTCCCATCATGCACCTGGTGCTGCATGTCACCAGCACCCTGAAACCTGCAGGAGCAGCTGGGTGGAGCTGAGAGACTCACTGCTGCACAAACACACTCGACTCTCAGAGTTTGTGACGAACAGCACAGCAGTTACGACTTTATGTCAGTGATACAGTTTATGTCAGTGATACAGTTTATGTCAGTGATACACTTTTTGTCAGTGATACACTTTTTGTCAGTGATACACTTTTTGTCAGTGATACAGTTTATGTCAGTGATGCACTCTGCCAGCATGTTGACATCCAGCACAACAGTGAGTCAGAAACTTTGTTCACAGCCCCTCACATTGAAACTGTCCTGTTATCTTCGTCGGTGCTGCTGATGCCTGGAGTCTCACAGAAAACCGTCCTGACACAGAGGAGCATTTGGTTTTTACATGTTCAGATTAAAGTCACAGTTTTCTTCATGTTTGCAGATCTTCCTCAGTCTTCAGATCCACAGTCCAGAGACCTGTTCAAAGGGACCCTGTGGAGTTGTGTGATCATTAGTGGCTCTGTGCAGCAAAGATAGGCAAAGTGGGATTTTTTTTTTTGCCTGGATTTGATTGTTTTCTGTCGTTTGTTTCTACAGTAAATCAAATACATACCATCAATTATTCCCTTTCATGAACATGACACAAAGCTAAAGGACGAGTCCAAACGTCCAGACCTCCTTAAGACTCTGCAGACCTGCAAGGGTCTGAGAGGCTTTTTTTTCAGGCCTGCAAGGTTTGTTTCTACAGAGATGGAAAAGAGTTGGGAGCTTGAGGTTGGTGGTATCTTTATCCTTTGTTTATCCTTTGATGGTTACTTCATAGCACTCTGGCAGAGTCTGTAGTACTTTCAGACAATCATTTACGTGTTTTTCATGGTAACCTTTGATGGTTCATGTAATCTGTGCTCCTGTACTCGATGATGATCTCTCAGAGGTGCTGCACCTCATTACTCACAGCATCATGTGAAGGCCCCTCATGGTAAACTCATCGCTTACTTCCTGGTACCTCATGGTAGTAATGAGTATTTGTTATCTAAGCACTCCTCACTGTTGCTCCATCCAATTTTTCCTCAGTTGACTTCTGAAGCAACACCTTTGCTCCTCCCTCCTCCACCTGAACATTAGAAAAAGAGTCCAACCTCCTCAGCTTCTGATTTCAGCTCCTTCATGTGTTCGCTCTGCTTTACCTTCAGCTGTCCTCAGCTAACAGATCGGCCATCTGACACTGCTGATCCTCCCATCAGAGGCAGCAGTGCCCCTCTGGATTTAAACCTCCTGCTCTAAAAATAATCTTATCACAGTTCAATCTGCATGCAGTCGCATCAACACCAGGCTGAGCGAAACGCAGCTGGACAAACTGAGCAGACATGATAAACGACATTTGCAACAAGACGAGTGAAAAACTTCAGAGCCATGAAATTTCCTGCAGAGATTCATGATCCCGATAAAATGAATCCCACTGACTTTTCCTGTAGTGCCACCTGCAGGTTGATGTGTTTTTCCTTATTGAATGTCTTTGGTTTTGTGGGTGTTTGGTCAGAGTTTAAGATACATTTAAATTTTACCTGATGATAATAAAAAGTCAGAGAATCACCAAAGTCATTACAGTTTATCCTGTAAGAAACATGAATTTACAGAATTTACTTGAAATTCTTTTGTTACATTTGAAAAATTTAATGTGGGTCAAAACGTTGGAACAACTCACTGACTTTACAGTCATGATCAGCATCTTTGAACATTCACACCTGAGTCACATCCTGGTTCCTGTCGAACTGCAGGACATTACACCATGACGTTTTATCATCTGAGCCATGTCTTATTATGAAATATATATTATTAAAAACTAATCCTTGTCATCGATAGTCAGGCATAAAGCAGCTGCACCACAGATTGAACTGCAGTCCTTCTGACAGCATGAAGCTCTTTTGACAAAACACAAAACTTCTTTATGAGAAACCAGCTTTTGAACTCAGGTTTCTGATTCTCTGATGCCTCATT
>JAPZDV010000302.1:0-12845 GCA_029814665.1 Acanthurus lineatus
ACTGTGGAGTTGTCTGGAGCCTGGGCCGTGGGTGTGTGTGTGTGTGTGTGTGTGTGTGTGTGTGTGTGCGGGTGTGTGTGTGTGTGTGTGTGTGTTTGTGTGTGATTGTGTGTGATTGTGTGTGTGTGAGTGTGAGTGTCTATGTGCAGATGTGTGTGTTTGTGTTGGTGTGAGTGTGTATAACGAGTGAGTGTGTGTGTGGAGTGCCAATTTATCTGTGAGAGATGGGGGGGCGGGTCTTTGTGTGGCCCCTGTGGTTTCATAAATCTCCTTTCCTCTGGCCTCCCCCCCTCGCCCTCCTCACCCACCTCACCCACCTCAGCCTGGACTCTGGTCCAACTTTCCTTCTTACTACAGACCCTCTTTGACAAATTCATGATCATGAAGTCACAGTTTTTCCATCTGGCTGTACATTTTCACTCTGCAATGGTTCCTGTACAGCAGAAATGTTTGAAACTGAGAAGAAGTGAAAGAAGTAAAAGCCACAACGAGAGAAAAGCAGATTCAAACCCCGTAATGTAAATCCATAATATCCCTCTTTCTAAGATTAGAAAGGTCTCCATGTTTTCATGCAGCATGTCGGTTAAGTCACATGACTTGAAAAAAACTGCACAACTTTAGACTCGACTTGTCAAATTAAAAAAAGACTTGCAAATAAACTTTGTACCAATGACTCATGACTTTACTTGGACTTGAGCCTTTTAAATGGAAAACCCTCGATGACCTCCACCCTAGACCAAAGTGTTAAAGTGTGTGTTGCATAAAAAGTGCCAAAGATCATCTATTTCCCTTCATTTCTTTAAGCAGCTGAAGTTAATTCTACTTATTCTCAGCAAGTCGACACTTTACTGCCAGTTTCACTGTGTTAAAACTAATCCAACAACATTTAATCAAGTTGCAGGAGAAAAACAATGAAAACTTATGAAGTTATGTTGCTTAATTGTAGTTAGAAAAGATGCAAAGATGATGGTAATCTCATAAAAATACGCAGCTGTCAACCAAAAAGCAGCTGCATGATGCAAAATGTGCAGGATACACATTACATAACTCCCAACTTCTACGTTTGTAGTAGCACAAAAAACAGTAAAGTTTGTGTCGTCGCCTTTCATTCAGCTGTTTTTAGGCGTCCATGTGTTTGTTTTGAAGCGCAGCTGTATTATTAAGCGAGAAGTCAGATGTTTTTCAGCTTTTGTGCAAAGAAATAAGTGTCCTAGTCGTAACTGTGACTTTGCTGTTGACTTGAAAGATAATAACTTGACTCCTTCTTGAACGCAGCTTCGGTGTGTGTTGCTGCTGCGATTCTGCTCTGTAATCTGCACACCTGTCAATCACACACAGCCACCAGTGATGTGACATCTTTGTAATTTTTTCTGTCTTAAAATTTGGGGTTTTGTGGTTCACAGTGACAACCGCTGTCACACAAACTACACATTTATTCTTCATCGTCTTAAGTCACAGAAAAACAACTTTTTCTTTTCAGAATGTGACATTTTACTGAGGAGACGCCTCATATGTTACTGTTCAGCATCTGTGTCTTTGTTTGTTTTATTCAAGATGGAGGAAATGTCTGTTTTTCTTATAAAAAGAAACAATATTCTGATAAATTTCTAGTTTCAATAAATGATTGAGGCATGAACATAAACAATTAGACTTGCTAGTGACAATACAACTGATTTTTAGCTCTTTATTTGTCCTTTGTAGACATATTAAACAGGACTAAACAGAAGCAAAAACGACCATAATTTGTGAATGAATGTAACAAGAGTAAATGCAGCAGCATTCAATCGACCTCTACAACTGATTTCCTACTGTTTTATTCATATTGAACATCATCTGCAGAGAAAAAAACAACAAAAAGCTGCATTTTCCAGCTGTTCAAACATACAGAAAGCAGCAGTGGGGTGGAGGTGCATCATCCCTGACTTCTGCACACTGGTACAGCGTGTTCACGTCTGATCTGAGCCAACCGTCAGGAGATAAGCCCCCTGCCCCCCCCTCTACCCTCTCAAACACCAACGCAGCTCTGGTCTTGTGCTCTCTGAGGTTATCTGCCACTGATATGTTGCTCTGCAGCTTGTGGGAGTTTCTGTGGACGTCGACTCTTGGCTTCACTCTAAAGCAGTTTCTGCGCCCCTCCTGTAAGAAAACAATGGGGTATTGTTGCAGCGGATATACTTCAGATAGTCGCGGGCAGCAGTCAAAATAAAGAGAAAACTTCTTTTTGTACTTGATGGAGGGAAAATGTTCGAGTCTTTGTGCAGATAAGGACCTCGTGTGCCTGTTTTTATCCCTGTGGTTCAGCTCACTTTGCTTCTCCTTCAGGGTTTTTTTTTGCACTAAAAGACTCAGGAATGAGGTTCATCTAAATGTTAATGCATGTTTTGTCTTCATTGAAAGACGCCCGTTTCCTTTTCCTGAAGATTTACTCTTTGTTCCTCTCTTATGGTTTCAAACACGACACTAAACTCACTGTTTGCACGAGCACAAACAAAAAGGCCTCTTTCATCACACCTGTCGAGTCGAAGCATCGCTCGTGTTTTCAGCTCTCATCGTGTCTCTTTATCACCGAGCCGCTTTGTGACGAACAAACATCGCTGTTTGTTCAGCTTTGCTGCAGCTTGACGGCAGCAACACGGCGGCAACTCTGCAGAACAAACCCATCCACCACCTCCTGATGGAGCTTTTTTTTTTTCGACTGTCAGGAATGAAGAGAGCAGAGACGGAGAAGCCAAGCTGAGTTTGTTTTGATGAGCATTCCTCCTCAGACGGGCCAGAGCCCTCAACTTAAACCACATGCAGAACGACTTTAGAGAGGGAAACGCTGCCGAGGCCCCCGAACGCACCGCAGACCCCGGCAGGGTTTTCAAACTGGTGGGGTTTTTTTCTGTGAAAACAGTGTTTTTCTCTCATCCTGTTGAGCTGGAATAGACTTTACTTTAAACATGAGTGAAATAGAGACTCTTCTTTTTTCTCTGTGATCAGCTGCACTGGGTTTTCTCACACTTACACTCTTTATTTTGTTGTTCTGAATACATATTTGTCTGTTTTTTTGATTTGTACTCCAGAAACCAGCAGTCTTATTCACCACAGGGAATATTTTTGCCTCTGAAAATGTCAAAACAGAAACTTGTAATTGAGTCTGTGAATAAAAGTTTAGATATGTCACGTTTTTTAGCAATTTCTAAGCTCAGATCTCAAACACAGCTGCTGGTTTTTGGGGGTTTTTTTGCCTAAAGAGTAACTCAGGTGATTTGTTTTGAACGTGTTTGTTAGGTGGACAACTGGAGTTCCCCTCCTTATTATTTAAATTATAGATTGTTAATTATCCAATAGGATTTGAATCATTAATATATCCAACATCATCACTAAAGCTCAAAAAAATCATCTCAAAAGTGCAGCTCGTTCTTAAACACAGTGTTGACTTATTTTGTATTAGTTACAGTATTATTTTAACATTAAAAATTATATTTTTTAATAAAAAAATCCATGAAAAACACTGAGGACGTGACCTCGCTGCCCTCAACAGAAGCTACAAGCCTGAAAAAATATAAACAAAAGAGCGATGAACGTGTGTTTTGTTCCAACATCGCTGTTTTTCTATTAATTCTTCCAAATATTTTGTACAATCCTCAGAGCTGAACTCGAGTCAGACAGCGGGGTTTAATTCAGGTGCAGCTTTCTGCCTTTTCGTGCTGCCTGAAGGAACAAACGCTGGCTTAGCTGCTTTGTTTTTGGACTTCAGGTCGACTCTCCTCCATAAAAAAGGTGGCGGTTGTTTCAGTCTGTTTCTCTGCTCTGTTGTATTTGGCCGGCGGAGCCAGAGGGGGTTTCAGACTCGACCCTTTCCCAAGAGAAGTCCGTTACCTACAGAGGGCCCCCGGTGTTTGACGTGGAACGTATAAATCCACCTGGTTACATAAGAGATCCTGCCTTCATGCTGCTTAAAACTCAGCTCCTCTGGAGCTTCGTGCTTCCTCTGTATTGGTTGGATCCCCAAACCGACTCAGGAAGTTGTTTCCTGCTGTCAGGTCTTGGCTTCCTGTTCTGGCTGTTCGAAACGTCTTGAGCGCTTCCTCTATGACGGCCTGCCGGAGTGTCAGGGAGGAACAAATGGAAAAATATCTGGACAGAAATCTCTCTGTCGCCGTCAGTGTTCCTATATGAGCTTAACGTGGCCCTTAGGTTCGGACTTCCCTTCCCAGTTGGGAAAACTGTGCTATAAATATCCACATATGGTGCTGACGGCATGTTTGGACGTAAAAACAGACGAGATTTGCACAAATATTTTAAAGCAGAGCTGCGATGGAGGCATTTGAGCCAATGAGCTTCAGGTTTTATGACTTTACTAAAACTCAAAATACTGTTTTTGTTCCTTCTTTTTTGCTCCCAGGTTGATTAAAAGGTGTCTGATGGAGACGAGTTGTTCCTCCTTGATGACAGCAGAAGGTTTTGGTGTGATCATGATGATTTCTAGACACTTTTAATGAGAAGATATCGTCTTCCATAGCAAATCCAGAGCATGATGGAGCAAAAACATATTCACAGGATTTGTGTTAATGAGAATAGACTGTTTTAATTGGATCAAAACTTTCAATAACAATCCAACAATCAGGAAAATTTATACAACACAGATTTGGAAGAAGCTTTGCTGAAGTAAAAGTACAAATACAGCAGTGCAAAGATACTTTATTACCTTTTAAAGTAGTAAAAGTACATAAATAGTTCTTTGTATGAGGGGTAATTGATCGTTCATGGATGATTTCCTGCCCACAGACTCGTCTCTCTCTCCCTCAGCCTCTCTCAGGTCAATAAGACTTCACATCTTCATTCCCAGATGTTTGGGTTGATGAGGGGAGGGGGTGGCCATGTGCCGACCACGAACCTCGGCCAGTAATGAACTCTGCCCGTCAGGCGTCGCCTCCGACTTCGCAGCCTCTCTTTAATGAAAACAAGTGGTTGTGAATTACGAGGGTTAGACGTTGAGGACGGAGGAGGCGGCTGCCGGAGCCACCAGAGGTCTGTTTCCTCTGTTTCCCACAGGACTCACGGGTTTATTAATAGCAACCTGCTGCACATATCAGATTCTCTATGGATTTACTGTCTCATGAGGAGGATGAGGCTCCTTTTCTGAACACAAAACACAGTGTTTGTCTTGGATGTTCTTCCTCTTTTTCTCCACAGCGGTCAGTTCGCTGGTTAAACTTCCTCAATGGAGGAAAAAACAATTTGCTACAGCCAACATTTGTTTGTTTCTTGGTATTTTTATCAAATTGCTGTTTGTGTTTTTGTTTTGGTTTCATGTTTCCCTGAATATCTATGTATGTTTTTCTTACTGAGACTTGTAATGCTGTTGTTCTCAAACATCCTCTAACAGTAACAATTAAATAAGTACTGAAATGAAAATAAAAGCAGCCAGAAAGATAATAAAAGTCTCAAGTTTCACAGCTTTGAAAGCAGTTTTTTCTGTTTTATTTGCAGGTATATTGTCCAGATTCCTGACACAGTTTTCATGTACTTGCATCACTTTACTGATATAATGAAATCAGCCTCTGACTCGGCGGTAAACAGCTGTGTGTGCGTGACTCAGCATCTGTATTCGGGTCGTCTGACATCACCGGGTGATGCCGGGGTTTGTGACGGGACTTTGACACCTGAACTTGTAATTACACATGAAAAACAACACTTGGCTGCGTGCCTTCGTGGTGCGGTGATCCGTCTCACCTTCAGACTCGTGGGGGGAGGAGATCCCATGTCCTCCTGCAGGGACACCACATGGCATCATCATGATTCAGATCCGTCACGAGCGCCATCACCTCGGGGATGTTTTATGTTCCCAACAGGAATCCCATCCTGAGGGAACAGCAGCTTTTTGATCCAAAAAAACACTGACAATAATGTTTTTATTAAAGTTAGTTATGTTGCTGCTGTTTTATAATCTAATTAAACTGTAAACCTGGTAATAATTCACATTAATTTTAATAGTTTGTAGCTAAAACAGTCTCCTCACAGAACAAAGAGACAGATTTCATGTGTATACACAGCAGAAAAAAGTATTAAACATTTATCTTAATGTTACAATAAACAGAATCAGTCATATGTGAAATAATTTAAAGGGAAATTGCAGTGTTTTTTAAACCTGGGTCATGTTTTTACACGTGTGTTGTTGTGTAAATGGTTTCTACAAAATCATATAAAATCATTCGAGTGAATCGCCTCAGGCAGGAGTCTCCTCACAGCTCCAAACATCTTTATTTCATCATTCAAAGTGCTCGTGTTTGCTTCTCACAGGCTGACATTGTTATTCAGCGTGTTTGACAACATTACAGAAAGATCCCGACAGAGTTAGACGTTTTTGTTAATCAGTAAAAGATCCTGTTTGTTTAACCAGAAAAGCTGCTGAGATGCTCGCCAAATGTACCAGACTCCATTGAAAAAAACGTGAATTTTATCACCATAAAACACATTTAATTAAAATGTGACAAGACTTGTTTTTCCACTGTTTCAACATTCAACAACCTACAAGCCAACGTACCAGTTTATAGTCAAGTTTGTGAGGCCTTTTTTAATAATTAAAAATTTAAAATTTAACATTTAATGTTAATTTACTGGTAAGTTTAATATGCCTATCAAACCAAGTGACTTCAGTGTTTTACTCAAAGCAATTAAAAAGTAGGAAGAACAAGTTAACAGTAAAAATTAAGATCAGCTTACAAGAATAAAACACAGACATGAGAGTATCAGGCTTTTCCTAAATGCACTGAATTATGGGAGACTAATGTCCATCAATATACATTTAATACAGGTATTTTCTCTGTGTTTAATTTAATGTAAATTTACATAATTTTGTCACTTTTCCAGTGTGAACACACTCACCGTCATGGATGTGGGACACAGCTGATGTCCCAACCTCTGGGTTTCTTATCTGCCACCATGTAAGTGAGTGAACGTTGTTCTAAAAACAGGACAGAGTGTTTCTGACTTATCTGGACAGTCGGTGAAGAGATTTACTTTAAACTAACGAGTAGATTGTGTTGAGAACGATCGAGTGGGTCGCAGACGCAAAGAGCAAACAGTCCTTTAGATAAAGTATCAAAGCTTTTATGGAAACAACTCAGACGACAAACAGATGCTAAGAAGAGAAATGTCTCGCCACTTTAATAGCTTTTAATAATTCGTGGTGTAACACGTGTCCACTAGGGGGCAGTGTCATGTTCAGCAAACCACAACGTAAGAAACACGTAGAACAGGAATCAATTTGATCAATTTAATCAATTTAAGTAGCGACTGAGACATTGTGATGTGTTCTGTTGGTTTTGAAACCTTTATTTTGACATTATGATCTTCACCATATTTGATTTTCAGGAGCCGGAAGTGACCATATTTGGGCGAGAGGGCGGAGCTAAGGAGGATAAACATGGCAGTAAAAGACAGAGGGGGAAATCAGCTATAGAGACCAAAACTAGCTGTTAAAATGTTTATTTCTGCTGTAAAGTCAAACATTTTTAAAACGGAGCTTTGTGATAATCGACTCACTTGAGGAACCAGCCCCAAGTGGCCATTCATGGAACTGCACTTTTGGCTTGTTGACGTCATTTTTTAGATGCCTCATTTAAAAAACAGTGCAAACAAAACACTGCATCTGTTAAACAAATGAAAATGAATATTTTGTCCATATAACAAGAGATTTAAAATACTTGAATGACCAATAACTTCCAAACAGGAAGTAAAAATCAACCAATCATCTTTCTTGACACGCAGGTCATCACTACAGTTTATTATTGAAGCATAATGTCATTGTTACTCTCTCAGGATGAGGACAGCGTGACTCATTCACTGCCCTGATATATTCAGCTGCGTGCAGGATGTCATGAGCTCGCCGGCCAACAGCTCAGTAAAACCCCGGCTCACTGTTATTGTACTACGTACCGCCCCCCCTCCCGCCTGAAATAAAAGGTCATGACCCCTGATATTTTTACTGCTGTATCCATCGTAGCCACTCACTGTTATCACAGTCTTTCTCTATTTCAGGCTCCTAAGAAGTCCTGTTATCCCACAGCTCCAGTGGAAGGAAAACTACTGACGCGTTCACTGTGTCAGCAGCCGATCAGATTTCTGTGTTTATTTATGTGAAGATTCAGAGTTTTCGGACACGAAACGTCTCCTCCATTTGTTCTGTAGCCAAAACAAACTCTTCCTGTGTGGTACAACAACAACAAAAAAATGTCAAGCTTTTCTGATATTTTTTTTAGACAGGAAACGATTATGTATGAATGTAGAAGAAGAAATTGACAGATTGTGACTCTCCTGCAACCACAATTTAATATATTTTCATATTTTAAATTGTTTTCAAATAGGCATCTTCCTCTCTAGTTAAATAGTTTTATTTCAAACCACTCTTATATTCTTTCAAAGAGTCGTCCATCAAGGTGATCTGACGCCTTGTGAGTCACACGGCAGCTAAAATCAATATCACACACACACACACACACACACACACAGAGGTTTTATTTAAGGACATGAGCAAACAGTGAGAGAAAGTCGCCGTCCTACTTTAGATCATTTACGCAAACACGTCAACAGAATGATCATGTTGACAATCAGTGAACTTTGCATCCTTCACAAAAGGAATTACCTTCCTTATCACCGAAATACGACCTGGATGATCGTCAGCAGCCAATCAGGTGCAGCGTTTTTTTTTATGTACATGACGTTTCCCCCCCCCCACCATATTCCACAGAACTGTACATTTTGTTTGTCTGTCATGAACTGACGGCCTTTTTATCAGGAGAGTCTCCATAATGCTGTGTAATTAGGTGAAAGGGATTGAAGTCTGTTAAACATTGGTGTTTAACTGTGAAGGACAGTTTCCACATTTGTGTCCAGTGTGAAATAATGAGAAGAAATGCTGATCTGATCTGCTGAAGGTGTTGATTCAGTTGATTCATAAAGAGGCGATTGATAAATTCATGGCTTAAAGTCGAAGAACCAATATTAGAAAATCTAGCTCATTTATTTTCAACTTAACCTCCTCCATTTACACACTAAGTCTTGAAGTCATGGATCCCTTTTTTTTAGATCTTGGACCTCCAAAAAGTGATCCACACATGTATTTTTCTCCTCAAACCAAGAAAACTTTGCATTTCAGGGTCTTTTCCTCAAGTTGGCTCAGATAATCTTTTCACTGAACATCACAGTCTTACTGAGAACCAGAGTCTTCTGATGTTTCTCGATGCTTTTGTGCAACGTGACATGAAACAAGCTCACTTTTCCTAACTAACCTTAAGGAAAAAAACCCTTAGGAGTGTATGTTTTAATCATTCCAAGCACGTTAACCCCACCTTAAAAAACACCCAAAAATGACTGGGCATAAATGTCAAAGCTTGCATCATAAACAATAGTGCAAATAAGACTGCATTAAAGGATATACAACAAGGCTGAATAACTTGGGACAAGTGCGAACCTGCTGTTTGTGTCACCGGTGAGATTTCTGTGGACAAAATATTACTATTTTCCACCAAAGTTAAAGGGAAACACAGCAAACTTTGCAGTTGATTAAGTCAGGCTTTCACACATCTGTGGGTCTTATTAAAAATCCAAAGATAGCATCAAAGGAACAATGTGTGTGTGAGTGTGAGTGTGTGTGTGTTGACGCTATGGGAGCATTATCAGGCCCATATTTATTGTTTCTACCATGTGAAATTCAACAGGCTTGGTCAGGATGTTTCCTCCGCAGCAGCAGACTCACCACAACAGTGAGTATCTGATCCGAGTTAACCCCGGGAGTCTTATAAATAATCCGCTCGTTACAGAACAGCTCAGGGAAAATTGCATAATAACATTCAGTAGGGAGAAAAGCTCTTCAGGGTGTGTGTGTGTGTGTGTGTTTGTGTGTGTGTGTGTGTGAAAGACTGAGGAGGCTTCTGATCTGAGGAGGAGTATCTTATCTTCACACTCATGCTTGATTGAACGTGAGCCTCCCAAAGCGTTCAAATCAGTCGACATGTTCAGTTTTTAGAGCAGAAAAGACTCATAAACAATAAACAAAATAAACAAAATAAGATTAAACTGGAAGATTTATTTTCTTATCAGTTTTTTAAAAAATCACCTCAATGTGTCCAGTCGACATGTAAACATCTGTTGTATTTTAATGCACAATGTGTAGTTTCTGCCACTAGAGGTCGCTCAAAACACATAGTTATAGTTTAATAACGCTAACTGTTGTAAAGCAGCAAGGAATCATGGGATTTGTACACACTGTTAGACAGCCATTAATTCAGATGTGTTAATGTATTTAAGTTTTATTTATATTATGTTTAGTAGCATTTGCTGTTAGCGACAGAAGACAAAATAAACGCTCTACATTGTGATGTTGAAATTTTAATAATTGTAATTTAATACGTGTAACGCGAACATTATTTTTTTGTATTTTTAATCAAAATGGAGTCACTGTTCCCTTAATATATTGGTTTATGACTTTAATAGCTTATTATTGTAATCTATTACACAATAAATGTAACTTTTCAAAACAGCAAGACTCAAAAACTTCAAGAATTCCAGTTATGGCGCCCCCCAGTGGCAGTTTCAGTAATTAAGGGTGGCATTTCTCATTATAGTTATAATTTTAAAGCGTCTTTTGACGCACGTGCTTCAGTCTTAAGTCGCTTTACTTCCTGTTTTGGAGTCCTAAATATATTCAGTTGTTTCCTGTGAAAAATTCTCTGAAAGTTTATCAGTTTATTGTCTCCAATAACTTTATTTCACTTTAAATCATTTCCTTGCGATACCACAACGGATAAAAAAAAGTTATTTGTTTTATTTCCAAGTAATTACGTGTATTTTTTTTTTTATTTTATAGCAGTGATCGTCCAATTATATCCCCATCATATTCCTCCAGGACGCTGTGATGATGGAGGAAGTTGTGTTTGGGGGGGAGGGCTCAGCTGGTGGGAACGGCCTCGTGACGCGCCCTGTTGACAGTAGTAAAACCTCCACACACACACACCCTCCCACAGACACACACACACTCTCTCCACCTCTCTCACACACGCTCACACACACCGCCGCTCCGCTCCTCTCCATCCGTGTCCGCACTCCGCTCCGCTGCGCCTTTTTCCCCCGTTCGCTCTGCGCGTCCAGCTGTGCGCACATCCCCAAAAAACCGAGCTCCGCGACACCGAAACCGGAGTCAAATCAACCGGGAAGGACTGGAAAAGAAGGAGAAGAAATAAGGAATATGGCTACACTATCGATAAAGAGTCTGAATCTGTCGGTGGAACAGGTCGATCTGCTGGAGGAAAGTTTCAAGAAAATCAGCAAGCATCCGGATGGAGCGACGCTCATGCTGATCGCTGCGGAGTGCGGGCTGTCAGAGGAGGAAACACAAGTGAGTAGAAACATAAAGTCATGGAGGTTTGTCTCAGAAATCCGTAAAATATGTGTGGAATAAAGTTTTCCTGGTGTTGAGGTTGAAATGTCAGAGGAGCTTCTGGTGTTGTGTCATGAGATTATCAAACATCCTTGTTTCCTATGATGTTCTTAAGATAAATGACACCATGTCTGAGGCTTAAAAGTCAGATAATTTGAGTTTTAAGTTTTTTTGAGATTTCTTATCAAATTACTTTAAATTTTGTGGTGATTTTGATTTTAACATTCTCTGAGTTCATCCTTAATCCAGGATTTCCTGTAATTATGTACAATGTCATTTATTTAGTCTGACATCAGTGCACCTAATTAAGCAACACACTTAAAATAACAAATGACAGATTTCCTGTTGGACTTTAAAGTGGCCTTTTCCTTCAGAACAGGTCTGTGCGTCAGTGTGATGACAGTTGTTCATATGCTTTTATTTTGTCGGGGCTTCAGTTTCAGGTGACACCAAGTGTAACCACATGGTAGTTTAATCTGAAGTAAAACTTGTACATGATACTTTATCTGTGAAGTGACTATCAGAGGAGAAAGTCCAGAATTTTACACACATGTGCTGTTGTCAGAAACACAACCTGATGCTGCTGCAGCAGGTTTAATGGACGGTGACTCTGAAGGATCCTGACTGATGAAATGAACCTTGTCCGAGTGTTGACAGTGACCACAAAAGGCGGCGGCGCCCCGTTGAGCGTCACTGAAGCAGCTCAGGGTTGTTTTTCCTGATGGAGTCACGTCAGGGTCGAAGCTCCTGCTGCATTTTTCAGCTGTGAGAACGAATGTCGTTCATTCTCTCGAACACTGATTCATCTGGTGACTTTAAGGGAAGATCATCTGTCAGTGAAACTGTGAGGGAGGGACTGTGGCAGCACCTAAGTTGGAAAAGTTTGAGTTTCTGCAGCTTCTCGTGTTTAAGCTGCTTTCATCTTTGCTTGGATGTCGGAAACACATTCTTACTGAGGTGTGAGGAGAAAAGAAAACACTGAAAACACTGAAAACATGGGTTAAGTGTTCGTTAGGCTTCTGACATTCAACACAGATTTTAATAAACAAGCAGCAGAAAATTAACTACTTTAACATCTAATTAATAGCTTGTTCAAACATTTACTGGTTTTAGCTTCTTAAATGTGATAATTTGTGGCGCATTTTGGTCTTTTGAATCAATTTATAGTCAAATGAAGTAGATGCTTATCGTGTTCGCTGCAGCTTGTCACAGTTTTGATTTGCAAATGTTAAAAAAAAAAAAAAAACAAGCTCTGCTCAGCTTTTTTTCTGGGCTTTCAGTCACATCTTCATCAGCAGGTGGATTTTGTTTCAACTCCAAACAAAAAGTGACAGTGAGAAAAACAGTCAGGATTTAAGGAAAAACATACAGTCAATCTTAAACAGTTTGAAGAATCTCAAGTTAAGAGGCTTTTAGGTAT
>JAPZDV010000303.1:0-12813 GCA_029814665.1 Acanthurus lineatus
CTCTTAGACGCGAAGTCCACTGTAGGTGAATGTGTAACGACGCCTTGTTCCCCTGTTGGATAGAAACGCAAGTGCACCCACACACACATACACACACACACACATACACCCAAACACACATAAAGATTTGCCTCCCTACACACACACAACATAAGCAGTAAGTAGTAAGTGAAAGGCAGTTGTTTCAACAAACAGCAACAATGTTAATATCAACAGCCGCAAAGTTTCTGCTAAAATAATCTTATTTACTGTATATTGACACTAACAATGTTTCCACCATCAGCTACAATGTTCCAACCTATGACTGTAAGAAAAGAGTGATGATGGATCTTCAGTACCTCCAGCAGTTCAGAACACAGAACCCACAGGTCCCACCCTACAACCTCATGACCAATACTGGAAAATTGACTTCCTAACATAATTTATTAGATATTGCTGATTACTGTCATTTTAAATTAACATTTTTTTTTACAATATTACTGTCTGTTAAAGGTAATTAGTTACCGACTATGCTTCTTTTGCATAACTATAAAATAACTGCCAAAGTATGTCTATGCATTAAAAAATGGAAGACATAGTATTCTTTCATGGTGAATAATTAAAGCACTAAAGTTTAAATTAACTGCAGTTAATTATTAATTCAGTAGGGGGCAGCATTTTTGAGCCTAATTAAGGCCCTCAAGCATTTCAAAGCAGTGATTTGTCAACAGTTCCCTTGGCCTTCCAGCAAATAAAGTGCACCTTACTACAATATTTTTGTCCGTTTCCCCAAAAAACTACAACTAAGTATAACAAATTAGAGAAGTAGTGTTTTTTTGCACAAATCTAAAAAAAAAACACATAAGCACTTAATTTAGGATTGTAATGTATTACTAGACACAGAAACTGTGATAATATTACTGGAATTTTAATAGTATTAGGTTATATTACTCTGTTTCCGCCCAAACACATTACCCCCCACACTGTTCATGACCTAGTTACAGTATAGGTTTAGCTGATAGTGGGGATATCCCACTCGCTGGCATCAAATCCATATTTAAACCAAACTTATCAAAAAATAAACAGTTGAGTACCAGTGAGCAAAGATTTACTAAACTTGACAGCAGCCACCTCTGCAGACGATATCAGGAGCTAATTAAGATCTTATAATGATGTTGTCAATCGATTTGATTTCATAACATCCATTTTTTTACTACTCAAGCAACAGAGAGAATGCTCCGTTGAGAAAGCAATAACGTTTCTACCAAAACAACTATACTTATATTGATAACACTTGTTCCATCAGAAACAATAATTAAACACATGGTTTCACCAAAAAAAACATCTACAACCAATGTTTTAATTGAAGG
The DNA here is from genome assembly GCA_029814665.1 of Acanthurus lineatus. Classification (NCBI taxonomy): domain Eukaryota; kingdom Metazoa; phylum Chordata; class Actinopteri; order Acanthuriformes; family Acanthuridae; genus Acanthurus; species Acanthurus lineatus. Next base: position 1,350 of record JAPZDV010000303.1, read on the forward strand.
TATGTTTTGTATGTTACATTTTTTTTTTTGTTTTTGTAAATACGTTAATATCAATATCAACTGTAGGAAAGAGACCTGAAACTTTCAAAGGACAGCAAGCCTTTTATTGCAAAAATAGAGAGTTTGCATTACAAAAACCAATACATCTGTGTCAGCCACTGCCAGCTACAGGCAAAAAGCTAACAAACAACATAAATAAAAGATTCTGAATACACTTAACCATTCTAATAAGTCTGCTTGGTTGGTCCTCATGGTCCTGGTTTTCTTCACTTCCTTGTCTTTGTTTTCATATCCTGCCTGTTTTCATTTGTTACCTGTGTTTGATTAGCTAATTAGCTCCTGGTGTATTTAGTCCAGGTGTTTTCCCTCTTTCAGCTGTCAGTTCACGCTGTTTTGTCTCCCTTTTGTCTCCTAGTGTTCCTGATCCTTGTACCTGCGCGTGTGCCTTGATGTGCAATCTATTTGCCTGCATGTTCATCTTCCTGTGAGCCTATTTAAGGTAATTAAAAGCTACTTCATTTCATCAGCCTGCCTCTGTTTATCTCTGCGTCAATCTTCACTTCTGCATTGTTGTGATTGTGACTGTATGGCAGAATCTCTCCAGTGTTTTGTTAACTGGTGGCCTTGCCATGTGCACTGGTCTTTTACCAGTCAACATGGCACAAGCAGTGGTGGGAAGGAAATGAGGCCTCTGACTGATAAAGCCAGAATTTCTCAATTAGGAAGAAAGAGTAGATGTGCCCCTAGATCATTATTTTTTTCTTTATATGTTGAAAGCTAAGATAAACAACATAGTAATCATAGCAGAGTACTCTAAAATGTGTATGGAACTGTAATGTTTGTAGTTTTCATTATTCACAATTCAGAATTCAAATAAACCCATCTTCAGGATATATTCACCCATATTTGAGTTTAAATTTGGGTGAAAACTATTGTGTAGAATTACCTGTCCTAAGAGAGACTGCATATTAGTCAACCAAGAAACCGACATAAATGCTGAAATTAGGTGATTTCAAGATCATTCAAGGCCTTAACTTGATTTATTTTAGGGCATTTTAAGATTTTTCAGCTTTGGTGGATTACCTCCATAAATAAAACACAGATAAGTAACAAAATACTCTGCAATCTCTTGTCCCCCTTTATCATATTTTAATCACATTGTTTGTTTTTTTTTAAGTGTAGATAAATTATATTGCTCATCTCTCTTCGCCTCTGCCTTTTTCTCTTAATAATCCATTCAGAAGATGAGATGCTCTGAGAGTCTTGATGAAAACATCAAAAAGAAAAACCTTACTTAACTAATTCTGAGGCCATTTGTGCCATGATTACAGAGTACTGAGCTAAAAAAGTAAAGGCTGCACTTCTAAAGCAAAATGCATTTGATATGCTCTGTGATGACTGAGATAGTAAGACAAACAATCTGCTGTTTATCTGCTCAATTTTGTTTAAGTGTCACTTTAGTTTCACTTAACTGAGACATGGACTTTCAGGCGGCAGGATAAAATTAAAGTGCAAAACCAATAACTTTAAGTTAAACAAAAAATACAGGTTACCACTTGATGGTAAGAAGAGACCCAACAGTGGTGAAAATACTATGACAGACATGATTTACTGCTTTCAATAGATAGTTTATGTAATTGTCAAAAATGGAGGTTACGCCATTGTAACCCTAAATCTAGAAGCACAAGTGGAGCCCTCTGCTGGAAGGGTAATACTCACCTCCACAATCATACACACACTCTGTGTAACAACTTTGGTATACATAGCTTGCGAGTCAGTTCTTTGCTTATGAGTACATCCTGCTACCTGGCCTTACCGTTTCCTGCCATCTAGAGTGCAGCTCAGGCCACATATTTCTGTCTGAATTCAACCACAAAAACAAGCCTAGACTGACACATTTTTAAGCTGAAGCACAGAGTTTGTATCCATACACGTAACTGTTGTTAGTATTGTTCCATTTTCACTGAAATTTTTGTTTGACTCTTGTCAGACCTGTAAAATACTGTTAGGTTCTGTCGGGCCTGTATGAAGGGGCCTGTATCACTGCTGTCCGTAAAGTTGCTCTTTACAGAGATGTGTTTGGTTTTAATCAAAGGGTTTCTGCATACATAACAGCATAACATCGGCTAGTCTCCACAATGCACAGGAAAAAGGAGAGGTTGGAGATGTCACAGATCATGTAGGTAACGAGGTCGTTGTCTGAGGGAGAGGGCACACCAAGGACATTTTTCTCTGCATGACCCTGCACTTATAAAAGATCCACCATTTTAAATACTGGAGCTCATCTTTTTAGCAACTCCTTCCAGGACACTTTGGCCCACTGCCAATACCACGAAGAGCTGGAGTGATAAAGGCAGACTGCTTCAAGTGAGCAAACCCTTAGAAGCCCTGACACAGACAGCTCGCCAGTGTATGTGGGAGTGGTGGTGCCAAGAAAAGCCCTCTCTTTCCATAGCTGTGGACATCATCTTCAGAAAGTCATGGTGGACACAGGGTTGCAGAGTATTTTTGCCTGTGTACAACCCGCAGGGTTAATGTGACTTAATGACCTTTTCTAGGTTGGAAAACTCAGAAACACAATAAAAGGAATGTCTTTCAAACATTGCAGGAAGCAAACATTGATCTGCTGCAAAAATGTGCTGTATCATCTTGTAAGCAACAACAAGAACTGTGTTCTAAAAGGCTCACATACACCGCTCCAATTAAATTTTTCAACATCACCCTGGACAACAGTATTTATAAATGCTAATGTCCAATTCATTTGGCCCTGACCTTAACCTACCACCTCCCAAGCCACTAGCCCACACAATGTGCTGTTGAGTGTATAGAGCAGGTCATTGTCCAAGGATTTTACAATGAACGAGTGGGTGTGTTCATGTTCTCACACTGCTGCTGGACACAGACTGAAAGTGCTACAGCTTTCTTGGGGTCTATGGGCTCTGGTTGCTATATATTGGTTTTAACTCTTGTCACTGATTGAGGAAACATCCAGATATTAATATGAATTCAAAAACCCCATTAAAAATAAATTTGGCCTCATCTGTCATCATTAATGTTGTGTAAACAAAATACACCATGCCTCCTCCGTGTTCTACCCACGCTGCAACAGAGCAACAAAATATTTCCAGTTTGCAAAATGCATTCTAACATGAATAATCTCCAGTTGTGTGCTGCACGTATAAAAGGACTAGCCAAACAATATCAGGAACTGATGGTGTGGTCACTGTCCAAAGTTAATTTGTTAAAACAGCTTTGTCAGGACAGATGGGAATTGGTCTAGTTAATTCCTCATTAATATGAATCTGACATTGCCGCTTTGGTTAAGAGTACTTCATGGACTCTGTCCAACAAGCACCAAGTATGTCTTTTTTTTCAAGAGTAGATGAAAACTGCCTACATGGAAATTCAGACTGAAAACCGCTCTGCATTTTAACAGCACAGTGGGCAGCTTTGGTGGAGGCATGTCATTAAAGGCACAGTTAGGGCATTAGATTATAACCAAGGAAATCTGGATAATCTAAAATTTAACACATTTATATACGTATATATATATATATATATATATATATAAATTTTTCTCATCGTATATTTTACCACTAAACAGTAAACAGCAAAGTCAGTCACACATAATTTTACAGCTCCATGACTAGTAGCAAATATTTTTTCTTTCATCACAAAGACTCTGAGTTGATTTTTCAGAACCCCTTGTTAGCACCCCTGCTGTGCTGATGGTCCATTCAAATGAAAGAGAGCGATGTATGTTTAGATAAACACAGCCTGAACTGAAGACATAATCTGGCCACCCATAGCAGCACAAGGTGTGCTCAAAAAGAGAGCGACAGTCCTGCTGAGCACAAACCAAGCACTACACAGTACGTGCTTTTTGTAGGTAAACTATACCTTTCTCCGATAGCGGTAAAGTTACATCCCTTGATCATCATCAGATAAGGTGACCAGATTTCTGAAAATATAATTTGGGAAAACATCCAGTTTAGCAGTCAAATAAGATTGAAATATTATCCATGAAAGATAGTAGGAAAACCACAGTTTCATGTATTTTGACCAAGGTAAGTGTCCTGCAATGGACTGATATATTTGGTTACTAACTAATTAACTTAAATGAGCCCTGCAGCATGGCTCCGGAGTTTGGTAGTAACATCCCACTCCATCCCCTGGTTTTCTCACAGTTTTTCCTGAAATGTGAATTTTTATTTGCTCTCTTTGGTGTTTTTACTGAACATCAGTGACATTTTTGGGGACAGCAAAAATGGGGACGTCTGGTCAACCTATCATCAGATCTACACACTTTTTTTTGTGACCACTGGTACATGCACAGTTACTATTTCCTGACTCTTAAGCATAAGTGCAGAAGCAGCACTGACATCCAAATCTGCAGGAATCTCTGAATCTCTGCCAATAAGCCTGGAATGACTGAAACTTTATTTTGCTTTCTGAAAAATTCTATACAGCATTTTCACACCTATGACAGTGCATTTTGAAACACTGCAAGCTAACCTTGCAAACTGTAAGGCTAACCAGCCTGCAACCTAACGCTTCTTACTAGCCATGATGCATTTAATGTGACTAGTCTTGCTGAGTGTGTTTTTGCAATCTAGAGGTGTGTATGTGTGTTCGTGGAAAAATCACAAGGCCCCTGATAAGTAGCTGTGTCAGCAAGTTGGAGAACTGTTGGCAACTGATCCGTCAGCCAGCTCCAGTCTACATAATTGTCATTCATTTAGGTAAAAGGAAGAATATTTACAGTAGTGGATGAAAAAGTTTTATAGTCTTCTGTCATTGACGGTGTCTCTGTTGTCTGGTGTCTTGCATTTCTATACATTCTTTTTAACTTGACCCGGGAGTCCTTTCTTCCTTCTCTTCTCTATCAGGGTAATCTGGCCTCTAAATGTGTTAACCATAACACAACAACACCCCTTGTGTATTGTCAGTAGTTTCCTGTTTCTCTTAGTCTTACAAGTCTGTGACACAAGGCAAATATCATAACAATTTACTCTACACAGGTCAAATCAGTACTATTGTATGCACAAGTCGAGACCTGTGTTTAAACTATGCTATGAAAGCATTGATGTATTATAGTGTAATAAACATTGACTGAAAAATCTAAAAAATCAATCCCAAACTGGAAGTCAAACTTACGCCACCTGAAAGAAAACCTGTTAAATGTTGGGCCATATACTGTACCTATACCTGACAAGCACTGTATGTTGTATTGTGACCCCTTTATTACCATTGTGTCAACCGTTTGGATGATTTGACCTACCCCATACTTGAACCAAGTCGTATCCAAGTACTGTAATTATGCCACAATGTTATATACACTACCTTTAATGGCACTTTGCATGCTTAGGATAGTCTTATTGCACAACTTACATTCATAATTATAAGTGTTTCTGAATGGCATTCACCCAAGAATATCTCTTCTTCAGCACTTAGCTGCTTGACCTGTGTCATTTCAGTGGAAGAGTCTGTCCAATTCAGTTACTTAGTCTGACTAAGAAGACATGCAGGCAGCCCAATATTTATTTAAAAAAAGAGAGCTAATGTGGAATTTGAATTATTATTTCATTCCTGCCTCAGAAAGGAAAAAAAGATTTAAAAGCTGCTAATAATTAAAAAAAACCGACTCAAATAACAATAACAAAAACAAAAGGCTATCTAAAGTTGTAAACTGCAAAACGTCCTGAAAGCAGGCCAACTTAAAGTGTAACCCCTGACGCACAAACATGAAAAAGGTGAGAGGCAGAGAGAGGGAGAGAGACCACATGCAGTGTCGTGCTAAAAGAGCAGAACAAATAGTATTATATTGCAAAAAAAATATTTCTTTGAGGATTTAAAATGTGATTTACTTCTTCATAGGAACACTACAGCTTGTGACTGTACATATGCTAAGCTGTGGGCTGGGAGATAATGTTAATAAACTATATCTCTTCTCAGCTCATCAGATTGATACTTAGTAAGAGGATGTGTTTGCGTAAATAAGGAATACATCAATTTTTCCAGTACTGAAGTATTTTGCACAATAGTAGCAATGGGTTGCCAAGGTGTTTCATGTTACCACAGTAATGCACAGTGGAAGTGATGCCTGACTTTATGACATTTCCATTGGAGCAAATTCCTCAGGGCATGTTCCTTGTACAGACTTCCTCTGAACAGAAAGCAGGCACTGCTGCTTAAGTACACTGAAGAACAGAATGTATTGATGTGAGTTTTCCTCTTAATATTTGAGAAAACTTACAACCATGGTAACTATAAACATCAACGATGGCAACAGCAATAGCCTCAGAGTTCCTCATGGACATATATGAGATTAATATCAACAGCTAATGAGGCTACAATTTTAGTGACAAAAATAAGACTCAACTTTACTAACCAGGAAGTTAGTTTCTAATTCATTTAACCAAAATTAGACCAACATTCATTTCAGTCAACAAAATTTGTGGTCTGTGACTTGGGGAAAGCAGTTTTTAAATGTGTGTGGCATAGTTATCAACCTCAGCCTTTAAATATTTAAATTGGACCCAGAGAATATGACCAAGCTGAGGTTTGGACTTTCTTATCAGCTGATTTTCCTCAAACAAAACACATATTGACATACATATTTAGCTCAAGCACATCACTTAAAGTTCAACTAAAAATATCTGGCTGCCTTCTCAGTTTTTTTTTTTAACCTCAGACTAATCTCTTATATTGTAGGAAGTACTCTTTGCCTCTTGGTTTATCTAGTTTTTCTCCTGACTTTAAATTACTTATTTACTTTTGTGGACATTTTTTGCCTTTATTCGTAGTAAAGGGGAAAAGAGAGAGGTCTGGCATGCCACAGAGGTCGCTGGCTGAAACCATAGTGATGATGGATGTAGCCACACGGCCATGCAGTTTATTAATGTGTTAATGAGACTCTCCATATGTTGGCCTATTTACTATTTATATATACAACATTTTCTTTGTCTTTGATATTACATCATATTTACTTATGGATTGAATCTAAGCTTTCTTAATAAACCAATTGTTTGTTTATTGAAATTCAGAATAAAGTATTTTTAATGTTTTGATATAAGATCAATAGTTTAAGCTTTTCAACAATGTTTGTTAGTATTTTTAATAAGTGTTGACTTGGCACAGAAACAACCCCCTGCAAAAGGGAAAGGAACGTGCGAAACGGTGATATTCAGATAGAAGCTCTTCATCGACTCTGCCCTGCAGAGAAGTGGGGGAGGGACACAGTGAGAGAACAGGCCAGTGGTCAAAAAGATGTATTAAGGAGAGGAGCATAACAGGAGAGAAGATGAATTATGGAGGGAGGGGGGACAGTTGCACTATTTTTTTTGGGTAGTAAAAAAAATATTTTTACATCAATACAGGGAGAGTAATTTCTAGATGATATAAAAATGAACATTTCTGTCATTGTTTTTGTATTACATTATTGTTCTGTTTTCTGTCGCTTCATCCTGTCTTTATCTCTTTATTATTTTTCTTTTTCTACATTAACTTTTTTCTAGTCTTTTTCAAAAATAATATCTTTCACACTGTCACTGTTTTAAATGAATTGCATTCCAATACAAATGCAACAACACATTTGTAGAACTGTGACGAGCCATACTAACAGGAAGTGATGTAATCCTAACCCTAGAGCTCAACAGAAGTCTGAAAAATAGGCTGAAAAAAAATTGGATTATGCAGTGATCTCCATAGCTCAATCTGACTCCTCTTTTCTTTTCTCAATATAGTGAGAGAGTATCTTTGCATTATCCGGGCAATTCAGTTGAACGTAACTGGACTTTGTCAATTTGTCGGTGAAGACGTTTCGCCTCTAATCCAAGGGGCTTCATCAGAACTCTTCATCAGAACTGATAATGTAAACCTCTGTCATCAGAGGCCAAAATTCCTGCTCTGCCTGTCTGCTCAACATCACTGCACACAGTTTCTAAATATATTCACCCTGGGGAATTTTTTTTTTTTTTTTTTTACTGTTTTCAGCAAGTGAAAACTCTGTTTGTGTGTGGATGAAAGGCCAAAACACTGAGAAAAAGCATGTCTTCATAAATACCCTTGAACATGTGGACAAGGCCCCCTGATGAGGTTGAAGGTTGGATTGATCAGAATCCTGCTGTGATCTGTGGCTTTTTACACTGCAAGCACATTCAACTGAATTCACCTCCACTATACTGCAGTAGAGGCACAAATCTAAAGGACAGATATCTGAAAACCTTCACAAACAAAATTCAAACTATTTGTAGCCGTGTGTGTGTGTGTGTGTGCGTGTGTGTGTGTGTGCGTGTGTGATTTGTAAGATCACTAAGTATTGCTTTAATGCTTCTGCAGTAGTGGCTCTGACCTCTGTTGGCTTAAGTCTCACACTCACACTGTTTGTAATTGCATTTCTTACTTCCACCAGATTAACACACACACACACACACACACACTGTATGCCCAGGGGAAAAGCGCTGACCCCCCCGAAGCTGCTAAACGACTTTTAATCATCTCTACAATTGTCAAGAATGGCAATACTGATAGAAGTAGTTAACACAGGTTCACCTCCTACTGGGAGTAGTGGGAGGGAGGGGGTGGAGGAGGAGTAGGGAGAGAAAGAAAAGATGAAGGAGGGGAGGAAGAGATGGAGGAATGGAGAGAGAAAGAGGAGGAGCCAAACACAGTCTATGAAAATAAAAAAGAGTGAGGGTCCATTCACACAAAGAGACTCTCACATGCCTGAAGCTTGTGAGCACTTTAGTGTTGCGCATGATTTTAATCCTTGGCTCTGATTAGGCAGTTATTCTTTCAGATTGCCACCATAGTGGTGCGGAACAAAGACAGTTCATTTCCAGAGGGACATTTTTCCAAGGATTGTTTGTCGTTCTTAAGTCTGTGGCTTGTTAAAGGTCTATTGTAGAGAATCAGGAAACACACTTGGGTAGAGTAGACCACAGCTGTTTTGTTCCATAAAGGAAATCAAAGAAAGAGTGATTGGTTGGCTTCAGGTTGTCGATTTTCTATATGTGAGGTGAGTGATGGGTGGAGTCAGCTTGTTTGAGGCTCAGTTCACAGTGAATGGCATCCTGTCTTCCGGTGTATCAGACGGTATCACCTTGTTTACATCTGGCATTAGTATCTCTATCTGAATAATCTACCTAGATATGAGATAAAAACATATGTTAAAGCATCTGTATTGCTATTCTACACCATGACCAAGTTCTTGAAAAATGGCAAAGACATTGAAAGGTCATTTGATCTGTGTCTTCCAACTTACTACAGTTTCCAAAGGAAAAGCTTCTAGCAGCAGCAGCGCAGTCTGTCCTTGCACAAAGTTATGTTCAAATGAAAGCTGCCCTTGTATGGCAGCTGAAGAACAGGCTTTTTTGTTTTTCTGCTGTTACTTTTAAACTGGAAACAGGTCAGAAATCTTCAAATTAGAAGATGATTTATGACTAATGAAACAAATGTTAAGACTGCTGTTAGCAGCAAATTGTCCTCTGGGATTGCTTCTCTTTATCTTAGTGTGTCATTTTTCTTCAGTCTGCTGCCACAAACTGCTATGTGAGTATTGCAAACCACACAAAACACCTAGAGGAAGGGGAATTAAAAAACATTAGATTTGTTGTGTTTGGTGTCTGAGTGACACCGTTTCACCAGCAGTGGACAAACATGATTAAAATCTTTGCATGAAAGTTTTTACAATTAAGAAAGATATTTTGACATGTAAAAGTAGGAAAAGCATGAGTGTAAAAACTAAAATAAACCCATTAAGCTGCTTTAGTTTCAGGGTCCTAATATTGTTCATCTTCACACACTGTTACTCTGACTTGGTCTTATGTGATACTTGAACTAAACATAGCCTGTTATTCACATGTGTAATCAGTGACAATTCAGCTTTTCTTTCAATGACAATCAAAATGTCTGCCAGGAAGATGATTAAAATAGTAGTTCACAAAATAACGACAACTTAAGAATCCCTTGTTTGACTGCATCACATTGCCTTCATAGTAAATTGTGCTTGCTTGGTTGTCATTGAACTATACATATGTGAAATCCCATTAATTTGAGCACCTTAATCAGTTAAGATCAACTTTAAGATCAACACGGATGAGCAATTTTAAGAGCAACATCAATCTCACTTCAAATGTTCTACACAGCTACTTATTATTAACCAGAATGTGCTGATGCAGAGGTTGAATGTGATAAAACATCTGTTTTTCTTGAGACTTCATACGGATGCTGGCAAACAGATTGCTGGACGCCACCGCCTGTGTGTTGCTGGGTTGTGCTGCCCCACAGGCTGAGCACAGAGAGTGTTTTTATTAACCCTGTCCCCTGTGTTAACACATGCTTCACATTTTAATCTGCCTCTCTGCACAGCCTGAACCTGTGCTTTTTAAACACACACTAGATGTAGCATTTGACTGGCCAGAACATATAGCTCACACTCAACTAAAGCAGAAAACTCCCAGTTGGTTTTGTTCAGTGAATTCCAATAAAACTTATTCAAACAAGACATCCATGCAATGTTGACAAAAAAAAGGGAGAAAGGCATCATTACTTTGTGCAGTTGTAAAATAATAATATGGAGCCTCAGATGGCTGGAAGAAGACTTATGTCTGTTCTGCAGTCGAGTTTAGTTTCATGTCATAGCAGATCAGTCAAGATCTGCAGTTTTTGGCACTTTATGTAAGTAACTGCCTGTGTTTCTTGTGTATCAAAGCCTAAAATATCTTCTCCCTCTGTGTCATAGTACTCTGTTGTTGTCCAAAACACAAACACCTCAATGAGTCGCACTGTTGCACTGATGACATGTCCCGTCATTACCCTGAACACACAAAGACACACACGCGCACTGAAGATTTTATTTTGGCTCAATACGCAGTCACCATTTTAGCTGATTAATCTGCCACTGGGAGAACTCCAAAAAAAGCAATATTTTTTCCTCTTTGAGTGACTTATGCTAAAAGCTGCAGAGAACAGCTTTTAGAAGAAATTATGAAGCTCTTTTTAGAAATGAAACTATACTTTCATTAGCTAATTTGAGAGATTTACATCTTCAGTAGAAACCAATGGGTTTGAAGATGAAAGCCAGAGACAGGTTGTGAAAGTCAGAGAGCATTAAGAGACGCACCTAACACATTGGCTTCGGTTTTTGATGACACTGCATACAGTATATAATAAATACTGTAACAGCATAGGTGACCTGAATGATTTGATGAAACTCGGTGCATTTATTTTTGTGCATTTTCATATAATATGATACAAATAAAAACATGCAAAAATGCAGGCTTGCATATGAGAACGCCTGCCAGCCATTCAGAAACCAGGATTTCCTGCAGTGGAACTCATGTTATACATGAGGACATCTATGTGTGAAAGTCAGAGACTCACAGCAGGTGGTCTTGTCAGCAGGAGCAAGATCTGGGCCCCCCCCGCGGCGGCGCGCGGGGACCCACGCACGCGCGCGCAC
>JAPZDV010000304.1:0-12804 GCA_029814665.1 Acanthurus lineatus
GAGAGAGATAGAGAGAGAGAGAGAGAGAGAGAGAGAGAGAGAGAGAGAGAGAGAGAGAGAGAGAGAGAGAGAGAGAAGGAGACTCAAATATATATACTGAGACTTAGGGCTGTCAATCAATTTAAAAAATTAACTAATTAATTGCACAATTTTCTGTAATTAATCGCAATTAATCGCTTTTTTCTACTTAAGACTATAGCGGATATTTATTTATGAAAAATCATGAAATTAATGTAGAATCAACACAAGAAAAGTATATTTAAATCAAAGGCTATTTTAATGGCTATTTAAAATAAAACTTTCTGCCTAAAAGTCCGTCGTTATCAATCTTTGCGCCATAGACTGTGCTTTAGCCAGGATGGCTCGGGTTGCCTGGTGTGCCTCCACACATGACCAAAGGTTATGGGTCAGGTGCCACCAGAAGTAAACAAAACAACGTTACGTTATTTTATTATTTATTATTATATATTTTTTTTTGTGTTAAATGTTTTAAATTAATCTGCAAAATTAATGTGTTAACTTTGACAGCACCAATTTATATATATATAATACACACACATATATATATATATATATGTTTCAGTCTTTGTTTACATAGTGTAACATTTGTTACACAGTTGTTTTTTTAACATATTTTTTTAATTATATTGTGAACTTCGCAAAAACACATAACATCTGAGTTATATGGACAAAATCGAACACTAAAGGAAACCCTTCTCTGCATGGTATTTTAGCTATGACCAAACAGTCAGCCCACTTTGTAGAAAAAAACAAGACATAAACATCTGTCTGTGTAGATTCTCAGTCATCCAGGTCATGATTATCTTAAAGAGTCATAAAAACAAGGCAACCGGACTTAACTCAACTTAAGTCCAGTTGCCTTGTTTTTATGACTCTTTAAGATAAGACATAAACATCATGTATAGGCAGTCAACCACAAAATACTAAGATACAATTTTTGGCCCAAGGGTTAGGGTTAGGGTAGCTAAGCATCCACTTCAGCTACACAGTTAAATTGATTGTCTCAGCAGGAGTTTAGTTTGTAACTACCTTAGACTACAAATAGTGCATTTATATGTTTTTAATTTACAAATTAGATCAGCAATATAGACTGTGTTAACTAGTAAGCTGTAAAGGTGTTTGAAAGTCTGTTTTTCAAATTTTAAACAAAGGATGGCCAGTAGTTTAGCTCTGGTTTCAGTGTTTCTATACCAAGCTAAACTAAATATGTCTTAACTCTGGCACTGCCCTCAATGCACAGCCACACCGTTAATATAAAATTTTGTATCTAACTCTCTAAGTGTATATTTCAAAATGCTAAATTCTTTCTAAAATGTTTAAATGAGTGCCTAAATAAATCAGAGGAATTCATCACTTTATTTAACCTGTCCACCAACTGCCTCATGTACTATTAATTACTTAGAAAACTAATTATCAACAAATTATGTGTCACACTACAACTGAACTCCTGCATTATCATTGAGAATTATGGGCAATAAAAAATCTTCTGAGACTGTTAATTTTGCTTGTGGATGAGAAAGTTCACCATAGATCACAAACTTGGAAGACTAACATATAATTTTACATTTAAGATGGGAAATGAAGCAAGACAAGGGTAAGTATTGGCGTGGCTTGTCCATGTTGGAGACAGCTCCTAGCTGAGATAAAAAGGAAGTCTGCTGAATTCACCTCATTTCTTGTGGATTGGTAATGAACAACTAATGTTGGCTGTTTAGTGAAACACATCTTCAGTGTGAAGAAAAGTGAAACTGTGACGTTTGGCAATAAACTTTCCAGACTGCATGGTGTGACTGTTGCGTCAGTCATTACTGACTGTGTTGTTGCTAAATTGGTGCTAAGCTCTAATGTAGTGTCAAAATTTGTGTCAGTGTCAAAGTTACACTAGCACCACTTGTGAGGATAGCAACAAAACTTTGGCGGTATTATTGGGACCAAGTCGGAGTTTCAGTATTGCTCTAATTAGCACATTCTTGCCCTGTTGTCTGTTATGAACATTTTTACTATTATTTGCTGATGGCTGCAAATTGAGGTTGTATGAACCTGTAGACCAATAGCTAAAAAAACTTGCTTAGTTTGCTGTAGTCTTGCAGCTTTGCAGCAGTGTTTTGACATGAGACAAGATTCAAAGCTTAAAAACTTCAGTGTAATTTCCCTATAAAACTTTTAATGAAAATATAAATTTTACTATGGTTGTGTTACAGTGTAAAACAATTTGGTGCAACACTGCCCCCCATGTTGCTGAAGCAGGTACTGGGATTGTACTGGGACCTTTGAAAGAGTTGTTCCTCCTCACAGTCCGTCGAGCTGCAGGTGCTTCACGGGGCAGCCATCTCCTTCACCGTATTGCTGAGTCAAAGAGAAGGTTTAAGATCCAGAGTGCATTCACTGCAAAGCAGCTGGGAATGGCAAAGCACACCCATCAATCAGACACACTGCAGCAGAAGTAAAGATGCTTAGCTGGTTGCCCCTTCAGAAGCTGAACAAAGTTCATTCAGTAGTCCTGATCGGCCCTGACTGCACACACCTGATGACACCAATAGAGTCTGTTCAAGTGGGCCCTTCTGGGGGGCCAGCTGTTGTGAGCACATGTCTGGGCTGGATTCTTTGAGGCCCAACTCAAAACATTAAGCCCTGCCCTAACGCACCCCACTGTCTCTTCACATTCACAACATCCCCAATTCACCTGTTCTCTCATGTGGAGAAATTGTGGTGGATGCTCCCAAACTCTGTCCTGTCAGACAGCATTTACCCCTTCCACTCTGTTTTTCAGTCACTACCATCTGATTCCCGTTTCAGATTTCCCTCTGTAAGGAGCAAAAGATATAGGCACTCATTTGTCTGTCTCATTTGTCCAGCACTATGTCCCTCATTAATTCAGGCCAGGGGAGGTGACAGTTGGGCTCATTTACTGACAATACCAGGATGTCGATGGTGATGATGATGTTGCTTATTATTGTGATGGTGTTTTTATTATTGTGTTCTTCTGTGCATTTTATTGAGTGGTGATTTGTATTGCTGTATTTGATCCCAGGAGGCAAACGTTAATGATGTATGTATTTATTTATTATTTTTATTATTTATTCTTGTTGCCTCAGCACTTTATTTGTCTACATAGTCTGTTCTGTAACATCAGTCAAGAACCTGTGGTTTCTCTGCAGCTGCTATAGCCAGTGCCTTTACCCTAGTGTTAAATTGCTTTGTATTTTGTCTTGTATTTGAATGACTTGCTGTAAAACTAATCACCCTTCGGGGACAACAAGGATGTTTGAACTAATCTGAAGGAGCTTTTGCTTCCCTGGCCCTACTCACCCTTTTAGGCCTTTCACTCTTGGTTGTGCTGCTGCTCTTTCATGAACACTCTCTTGCCTTCAGTAGCGACATCTACGGGATGTTTCACAAAATGCGGCTGCTACTGCAAGACAAACCACTGTTACAGTTCCTACCTAGAGACCTGAAGCAGCACAGCCTCCCTAGCCTATATGACTAGCAGGTTCTTCCATTCAGAACAACCTGCAGCCCTTGCTGTGTGACATTTGCACTGCAGAAACATGTGCAGGACCATAATATAGATATCTAAGTGGCTTCAGAGAGAAGTCATTCTGTGTGGACAATTGTCTACAGAGCATGAAATCCAGAGAAGCTGCCAAGGCTCTGGTGGACAAATGATGCCATCTCCTTGGTGAAGAGGGATTTAAGCTGAGACAGTGGGCAAGTATTGACCCCTTGATCGTCACTCACCTCCCCTCTGAAGCCAGTTTAGACAGCTGAGGGCTATGGCTTAGCTACAGTCATTCAGATGCCCAGGAGTCAGCTCTTGGCCAATGCTGGCATTGTCAATCAGACACCCAGTCCTACAAGCATCACACAGTTAATTGCTCCATGACAACGATGAGAAACATATACAAAGTTCTTGATCCTCTCGGTTATATAATGCCATCACAGATAACAGTGCTTGTGGGACAAGAAGAGAGAGTGGGATGAACAACAATTATCAAATGACTTGCTTAATTTGAAGCATTCATGAGAGGCAGGGCTAGAACACCTGCAGAAAGTAACACTACCCAGGTGCTACTCCAGCCTCAAGATGGACCATCCTAGCAGTGTGAGAAACATCCATGTGTTCAGTGATGCTTCAGAGCAGGCATGTGGATCTGTGGTTTATCTAGAACTGAGAACCAACAGGGGAGGGTGGAGATCTCATTCCTTGCTTTTTTTTTAATATATATATTTTTTGGCTTTTCAGCTTTTATTTGATAGGACAGAGGTGAAACAGGGAAATAGATAGAAAAGGGGTAGTGACATGCAGCAAAGGGTCGGGAGCTGGATTCGATCTTGCCACCGCTGCGCAGAGGACTGAGCCTCCCTATGGGCCGCGCATGCTACCAAGCGAGCTAAACAGCGGCCCAGATCTCATTCCTTGCTTCACAGTCCTGCGTTGCTCCCAAGAGGCAACAGTCAATCCCTCGCCTGAAGCTGTGCGTGGCCCTCACCGGTGCACAGATCTTTATGGTTATTACCACACTGTGGTCTGACTCACTTACTGTTCTCACATGTTTGCAGTCAGACTTGCTGTTTTTGCAGTACTTCAGTAGTGTAGATCCAAGAGTTGAAGGAATCTGCTACATGATGTTGCATGCCATCAGGAGACAATCCAACAGATGACATCACTTGAGGACTCTCTCCTGGACCTGTGTGATGCAGGTGGACCCATGGCCCAGCAGAGACCAGAAGAGTGGCCCATCTTAAGGCAGGCCAACCAGTAGCAAAATCCAGCCTTATGTCACTTACCTCAGAGATCAACAAAGGGACAGGACTCATCAAGGTGGGCAGCCGTCTCCACTGCATCTGTGACCTCACATCAGTTTTGGTTCACCCTGTTATCCTTGACCCTCAGCATCATTCACCAGGCTGATCATGCAGGATTATGATGTGAAGCTGCATCATCCTGGGCCAGAAAAGGGTGTTTGCTAAGATTATCAGAAGATATTGGGTGCTAGGGTGAGGCAGTCTGCTGACACCTAGAGAAATGTTCGGAGTGCAGTGGATAGGACACCCTGAACTAAATGCAACTCAATGCAATGACAGAGCTTTCACAAATGCCACAAACCTGAACTCCAAAACAAACTGTCAAGCTAGCAGATCAGGTTCACCTTCAACCTCCAGGATCACCACATTTCGAAGGCTGTTGGGAGAGGGTGATTCACCCTCTCAAAACTGCACTCCAGGCTTCTATTGGAACCCATACCATTAGGATGCTTTCACATGATAAGAATTTTGCGCTTCGCTCACCACCAGGTAGGATGCAGAGGCACAGCAGAGCCAGTCACTGTTGCTAGGCAACAGCAACACAGGTTAGCATTGTCTATATCGTTATCTAGTAAACTCTGCTTATTCATTAACCTGATAGTCCGATCTGACAGCTGACATTTTGCCAGACATGCTTTTCCTTCCAAGATCTCGGTATGATTTTAATGTTGTATCACACAGTTAAGTGATCCTCAATTATAGCCTCTTAGCTACATCTCTTCAGATATTTCTGACTCGGATCCCATCACCCCCAACTCTCTCTTCAAGGGCCCCTGGGACACGTCCCTACCTCCGGTCATCTACAAGATCCATGGTTGCCAGAGATGGTGACATAGTCAGATTCTGGCAAACCATTTCCAGAAGCATTTTCTTCTAGGACTCCAAGCACACCAGAAATGGCAGGCAGACGGCAGCAGCTGACCTGCAAGTGGGGGACATTGTCATGCTTGCATGCTTGCTAATCAGTCTTGTTCCCCTTCCTGAAGAGGACTGCCTGTTGACCACTCCTCTAAACCTTTGGCCTTTTCACATGTTCTAATTCACTGTGAATTCAGGGGTGGCTATTGAAAAGGCTGCCTATTGCTTTAAGACTGTGGAAACCTAATAGCCAGTCACTGGCCAGCAGAGGGAGCTATTCTGCCATGCCACAGAGACCGCTCACACAGCAGCTCACTCACTGCATGGAGGACAGAGTTTCCATGTTTAATTAACTATAATTATATAATTATTAAAGTTATTGTTAATCGGTGTCAGCTTCAGTTACATTGTGGCTTGTGCGTTTATAAAACTGTAAGCTGTCTCCCTTTTTCTTCCCTTTTGTCAATTTAAATTGGGATTACCTGTTAGTCTATGTAGTCTGAAGGACTGTGAATTTTGTTTTTAGCTCATTCTTATTTGGAGTGAGAGGCCTTGTTGAGATGGCATAGGAGTACACACAAGTATATCACACAGCTTGAGATATTTGTAAGTATTACCATTTAGAGATGCTATATGTGTGTTTGAAGGGTGCTGTTAGTTTATGCCATGTATACGAAGTTTCAGGGAGACTGGCCAGTTATAACGGTTGTAGACTTGAAGTTATGCTATTATAGTGATATCGCTGATCACAGGTGGATTTTGTTGTATTTCTTACCTCAAGTGGTATAATTTTCTCATATTCTAGTATTGTTTGTGGGTTTTCCAGGAACCATCTTAATTTTTGTCCCTAAAAAGTGGACTGTATGCACTTTGAGTAATTAAGGACACTTGTAACTAGAACAGAGCCTGGTTAGTGGAATTACACTCTGTAAAGACAAACCCAGAGTTCTAACCAGACTCTCGGCAGTGATTTGACCCTGTCCCACCACCCCTCAACATATCCATTATTTTACATATGGTTTGTGTAATAATGGTTTAAGCGAATTAACAGTCAATTTCACAACAAATTATCAAGCATGAACAAAAAGACAAAAAGGAAGATTTGTTTTGCAGTGTGGTTGAGTTTTGAGGGTGGGGTGAGGGTTGAGATTTCATAAAAAAGGGGAATCCGTATGTTTGTGTATGTGTTTATGTGTATCCATACATTACCTGATTCACAAGTGAAGGTGCGTGAGGTGTCATCTGTAAAGACGATGGCCACTGCCTGTCGCTTGGTATCTCGAGGTAATCTGGTGACATTCTTGACATTGCTAATCTCTGTTACCTAGGCAACAGGTTGGAGATAAAATGGCAAAAGTGGAAATAAGGGCTGATCAGCTAACTCGTTATTATTTGATTAAGATGATAACATTTCAGTAAAATCTGCTGAATAGCAGAGGACCAAGACAACTTCTCTAGCAGTCCAACTCAATGTAGTTTGCGTCTCTGCACCCAGTTCTGAGAGCAGCTGCTTGAGTCTGCCAAAGGAGTGAACAAGCTAAGTCTGGACTCCTGGTGAGGACACAAGGTCTGCTTCCCGAGACTTCCCATATTTTCCTCTGTAATGGCACAGATTTGTTCTGTAACATGAACATGTGAGCAGAAAAAAACACATGAAACTGGATATTGTCAGATCAGATTCAGGCCTCCTTCATATGTGAAAATATATCCGATATGAAACATATATGTGCCAATGCATCTATGTGGACAGATCGAGTATTCCCTGGCATTGGGAGTCATAAGTCATTGAAAATGCAACGACGGTGCATTTTAATGATGTAGAAGTTAAGTACGTAGCTGCTGAGTGTAGTAGCAATGGCTACTGCATATGCCCATCTTTACTAAGGGCTCTTCTGTTTTGGCAATTATAATTTTGAAGCTTTAGATTAGGTTTATCAAAATGCCATTGGGTCATTTAAATTGACTTTATAGCCTTGTATTTTCTACATGCTAAATAATAGGCTACTAAAAAATAAAAGGTTGTAAACAATAGTAACAGCCACACTAACAGAAGAAAATCATTTTTTTAAATTCCACTTTATCCAAAATAATCTGTATTATTGAATCTGTAATCTGTAAGTATCTGAAAGGTTTTTCTTTCTTTCTCTCTTTCTTTGAGCCTGCCTCCACCTGGTTTTTCAATTTGTCCTGAGTGATCTGTTCATAAATGGACAGCACTAATCGCGTGTGTTCCTATCTGGTATCATCATGCATCTCCAAATGTGTCCATGGTGACCACTTTTGATTGGATCTCACTCCCCCGCTCTGCATGCAAAATAAACACGGACTTCATTTCCGCTTGTAGCGACCAACTGTGTTGTTTTTTACCTGCAGGAGGCAGCTTTGCACAAAACTGCTGGAAACCGCTAAACCACTGACTGGAGAAACAAAGGTCGTACTTCCTGTCTGCACTCTAGCACTTTCATGATGCCATTGCATGGATGTATTATAAGACCTCATAGTTATTATTATAAGTTAATATTATAAGTTATTACAAGTTCTCATCATACATCCGTGCGCCGTTGTTGCGTGAGTGACTACTACTTCTGCTTACACAGAAGACCTCAGTTGAGTGCGCTGTCCTTTAATGTGGTCCAGGATGAACTGCTGTTCCTACTGCTAAAACCACCTTTGAATGCTGTTTGAGGGATTGGATCTCAAATGCATCTTGGGTGCTTTCCCATCTGTACTTAATGCTGTCCACTTGTGATCGGATCACTCTGGATGGATTCCAACATGTCACAAATTAATCAAGCCACCTAAAATGTCAAAAAATAACCAATTATTGTGTTTGCTTTTATCGTCTAGAATAAAATTCCAAATCCTTTTTCTCACCTATAAACCAGTTTATGGTATCTTAAGGAGCTTATAGTACCATATTGTCCAATCAGAACTCTACAATCTCAGGATACAGATTTAATTGTGGCTCCAAAAGTCTCCAAAAGTAGAATGGCAGCCAGAGCCTTCAGCTGTCAAGCTCCTGTCTTGAACCAACATCTAACAACAGTCCAGGAGACACAATCTCCACATTTATGATTAGACTTAAAACATTCTACAAGTATTATATTATTATCATTATACATCATATACATCATACATACATATGTATACATACATGTATCATTATATTATCATTACACAAGTAGTATATTGATCCTATGTAACTTAGGATCAGCCCTAAGTTACATAAGTTTAGGCTATTGGGGGCCTCCACTCTGATGATATGGGATACAGGCAAATTACTACATAACAGGTAACAATTAAGAGACTGAGATCATATTCAAACACAGTTTCCTCTGACTTTTGGTCCCAAAACGCAACATCTCACGGCATGCTGAATGAACTCCTCTCACACATCCCCCAACAATACAATATGTTTTCTCAGCTGTATGTTGTTGTAATTTCAGAATTTAATGTGATTACTCATATACTCTGTCTCCTTAATCGCCAAAAATAATCTAATGGTTAAAGAAACACCAAAATGTCTGAGACAAAATCTAGACTTAAATACTTAGGGTTTTCTTTTGACTAAAATAAGACTAAAATGCCAAGACTTTTAGTCAAAAGAAACTTGGCTAAATAAATAGATTACAGATGACTAAATATGATAAACACTAGCAGCTACGGGACTAAAACTAAGACTAAATTTAAAAAGAGATGACAAAAAATAACACAAGTGTATAAAAGTAAACATGAAGACATCCACCCATTTCTTCTGTCTGTGCATGATGGTGATGAATGTCAACCAAGAGTGACATCAAAGTCACACTGAATTCTGATATGGGCCACAAAGCTGTTCGGACTGAGGTTGCATTTCAAAAATTCTGATGTATATCAGATTTAGAACCACATATGAAAGTGGCACAAATCAGATTTGAAAAGATCAGATTCCATGTGATTTTTGTTGCTCAAACTGTTAAGAAAAAATCAGACCTGAGTCAAATGGGGGGAAAAAACTCAGATTCAGGCCACTTGGGCCTACCATGTGAATGTAGCCTATATATTGGCACTGTATAAATAAAATGTAACTTGACTTAATTCTCTGTAAATTTACAGGTTTCCCTCCCTATTGTACTAGTTTTTGGATCAGGTTTGCTCAGTTTTAAGATTGGTAATATTTTCCCTTCAAAGTTGCCAGGGAAATATAACCGCCCCTGTGGTGGTTACCTATGTTGATGATGTGGTCTTGTACAGTAGCTTATGGGAAGTGCACTTCGTACCTCTGTGGCAGTTCTTTGAGAGGTTACAAGAAGCAGGTATTTTTGTGAATCTAAGAGTGAATTTCTGACTTGTGGTGTAATGCACTTTGAGTATCTCTACACAGTTCAAACGTCCTCATCACTAACTTATGTGTGCACCATTCAGGAACAGTCTTGGAGCAGTTTGGGGTTCAGTGTCTTGCCCAAGGACACTTCCACATAAAGACCACCCAATCTCCGAAACTACAGCTTCCCCCTGTAACTTGGGTCCATGTAAATGCTACTACTGGGCTCAAAAGTAAAATAAAGCTTTAATACAAAAGGCTGAATTGCTCTAATCTCTGTCTGTGTGTTAGTGAAATCAAACTATATTTATAAATGTAGATTGATAAGTTCCATCCATAAACTATAAGAAGATAAGTTAAACAGCTATCAGAACATGCACGTGCATGTTATGCATTAATGTGGATTTGAACACCTCCAACACAAGCCGAATTGACCTGATTTGGCAGCCTCAGACTACTCCACCCACAGAGACTCTTTCTCTCACACACAAACTCACACAACACTCACAAATACACACACACACTTACCTTAGGGCAGGATCTGATGTAAGCAGACTTCTCATCAGGATATTTTTCCAGACGACGGGGTCCTTTACTGGATGACTTCTTGAACACCAGCCAACAACGACGATAGATCTAAGATAAAGATGCACACAGGAACAGACAAAAATGCACACACGGAGATAAGTTCAAAATAACATTATATTCAACACTATTTTCCTTTTAGTCATAAAGAATGAGTTGATTTAAAAAATTTTGATCCATCAGTAATAATGGTTAAAGTGTGAACAGATGAAGCTACAGCAGTTATACAGGACTGTTTTGAGATATAGACTGACACATATTCAGCTTCCGTCTAGGAGAACCATTGCAATCCTGAGGAATATATATTAACAGTGACATCTTACATCAAACTTACATTGTGCTGATCACAAAAATAATTTAAAAATTGGCCTTGATGAATGGATAGGCGAGAGCCCTGTCTAGGGCTACACAAGCTGCCTTTCGATCAGATGACAAGAAAGCATATAACACTGATTGCATAAGACTGAAAGCTGCCATCAAGAAGGCAAAGAAGAGGAATCAACTGAGACTGGAGAGAGATCTCAAAATTAATACCACCAGAGATATAAGGAAAGCAATTCAAAATATCCCAAGCTTTAAAAACAGGAGTGCTCTAAAAACACAACTAAATTTGAAAAAAAACTAATTTTTATCATGGCTTCTAATAGGTCCAAACCATGCACATAAAAAACATGTACATTAATGTGTTTCAAGCAAACAAAAACAGTTGCAGAAAGTGGAAATGCATTAATAGTAACAGCACCAGAAGTAACAGGACCAGAAGTGTGTTGTCACATTCTTTGATGTACTAAATGTGCCTTTTTTTGTTGTGTTTTCTGAAACATCACATAACTGAATGCGAAACAGCATATAGAGTGTATTCAGAAACAGCTGCCTCTTTTTCTTCACCAGAAAAAGGGTCTCCATGTTGCAACCTCCACCTTAACGTAAAACCCAAAGCTTGGAAGCAGAAGTATACAGCTTATATATCCCAGGTCTTTACAAACTGATTCAGTACATTTTGAAGTGGACAACTGAAGTAGAGACAGAGAAGGAATTTAGGAATCACAGGTGTTGTAAATGAAAAGCATTTCAACATCACAGATTTAACATCAGAGTAGGCCTATCGCAATGTTGCACATTACAGTGAAGTCAGACCTTAAGGTTTCATTTTTTTTCTTGGTGAATGACATTACAAACAAGGAGTTTCACAGAGAATATGATGATTTAGGTGACAAAAAGCATAACAGACAGATAATCAACATAACTGAAAACAATTAGACAATGTATATAAAATAAGGGTAGGAAAGTGTTTATAGAATCTTAGGCCTGTTTGATGTGGTTACTCCTGTCGGTACTGTTGGTAATAGCTGTAACAGCTGTTTCTGAATTCACTGCATGTCCTCTGCTTTCTAATCCGGTCTGCCTATAATGTCAAAACTGTTAGAGAAACAAATACAGTTTCACTAACTTTGAAATTCCTCTTCTATAACATCTGAATCTTGTGTCTAAAATTTTAAATTTTTTGCCTTGTTCTGTAAAATGAAAACATTTTAGTTGACCTGGAAGTGAAATGTGTGCAGAACAGCTGACCATCATTATAAAAGCCCATATTTCCTTTTTATTCTGCTACCAACAGGACATTTCAATGTTATGCCTGCTGCAACATCATTTCTTTCACTTTGATGTGTAAATAATATTTGAATAATATCATTGAATAATATTTGAATAATATTTGAATAATAATGAAATAATAGTTGCCCATGGACTGAGGTCGCGCCAGGATTGCTGATCTTAGCTGTGCCTTCCACTGTGGCTCTGCTTGATGCTCAGAGCATTTGTTATTTTTATTAGTATTATTATTATTATTATTATTATTATTATTAGTATTATTACTAGCATTTTTATTATTGGCATTGTTACTAGTATTATTAATAGTATCATTATTAAAACACTTACATATAGCTTACGCATAGTTTAACATATGGGGCTCTTTTTTTATAGACCAGGCGCAGGCGCAGCGCGCCTGCCCTGCGCTGCGCCTATGCCGCCCCAACGGGGTGTGGCCAGTGCATTTTGCAATTTTCATGAACGGCGCAGTCCAGCGCAGCGCGGCGCACCCACGCCTCCGTCCCTCCCACCAGCACAAGTGGCAAAGGGGGAGGAGAGAAGGCATGAGTGGGTTTAACACAGGTTTAACACAGCCGAGTGTAATCTTCACCAATCAAATGAACGCCTCTCATTGCCTTTAA
>JAPZDV010000305.1:0-12794 GCA_029814665.1 Acanthurus lineatus
GAATAGCTTTCATTCGTTGAGTTCCTATAACTTTAAAATATAAATGTATTTATAGAATGTGGTCTAGACATGCTCTATATGTAAAGTGTCTTGAGTCAACTTTGTTGTGATTTGACACTATATAAATAAAATTGAATTGAATTGTCAAACATGTTGAATTCTAATATCTGACACACATCAGGATTGGGCAGGCTCTGTAAAATTCAAGTTCAATCTAAAATGGCTCTAGCATTACAACATACAGGCCTAGCATTGTGTTTCATCTACATATACAAAATTCCATAGACTCAAGTGTCTAATCAATATGTACAAAAAAAATTCTTGGAGCCATTAATGGACATTGAAGTTTGGTTTACATCCTCTTGACAACTTTGTGATGAAGAGTTATCAACAGCTTTTGTCTTTGATTAACAGTGAGGCTGTGGTGTGGTGGCCATTTTGAGCAAACTGCCATAAAACAAAACTGCCTTTAACTTGTTACATGTGCACCGAACTTCACATTTGTGTTATGAGTCCCTGCCTGAACCCAACAACATATCAATAATATGTTTATGTAAATTACATGTTTTACATTTTCATGTATTTCCAATAGCAGGTCATTCAAATATAGCTCAAATTCTCCAATATGCACCCAACTTTACATGTGTTAGGAGTTTGGTCCTAAACCCAACAACATGTCCATATTATGTCATAGTTGAAGTGCCACATATTAGCAATAGGAAATTACATATTTTACACTTTCATGTACTTCTTCTAGGAAGTTGATCAAATCCACCTCAAATTTAATTAGATGAGCCAAAAGACATTGATAATGGTATTTCGCAACTAATGTTTATTCAAATCAAAGGACTTAACCGTGGCGGTGGGGCAAACGTTGATGTTTTGCCAAGACAAAGAAAGGTTGTTGTTACTTCCCTATTTCTTAAAAAAAATGTCCCAAATTACATATGGTGATTAGAAGTCCTATTCTTGGGAAAATGATGTGCCAATTAGGAATCATTCACATGGCGCCCACATGGCTACCAGGAGTAAATTTTGTATGGTAATGAAAATGTGATTTATAATAAATTCTTGTGATGACTCTCTCTGCATTGGAACTTGATGCGCAAGTACTCTGTATTTTCTGGGGAGCATACATCATTCCCTGTTTGGCTTCCAGGTCGAGAGGGCTCACCTAATGCTGCTTGCAGCTTTATTAGGGCCAGAGCACCAAAAGGTGCGAGGACCTATTGAAATTCAAATAATTATTATTAGGGCCTGAGCACCAATTGGTGAGAAATTTACGTCTCGCAATAAAACACGAAATTGTGCTAAAGGTCCAAATTTATACGTTTGATTACAGCAACACATCTATATGACAATATTTGGTCTTACTCATAGGGACACCTGCTGGTGACAAGGAAATGATTCTTTATTGCAAACTCCTCCCACAAAATTTTTGTAAATGACACAGAAGTACGTTTGGGCACATTTAAGACCTTTGTGATGTAAAGTTATCGAAAACTTTTGTTTTCCATTAATGGTTTGGCTGTGGCTGGGCAGCTATTTTTAACATTTTGCCATGACAAATGAAATTGTATTTTAGGGAGAAGAGATCAGCATAATCTTGGCAAACTTGCTACAGTTTCAAACATGTTAAAAAATCTGATATACATAAGAGAATTGGGTTGGGACTAATGGCTCAGTAGCGCCCCCTACATAATTTCAACAAAGTAGCCCTCACAGTAAGTTTCACCTAGATGTATGATATTTGGCAGGCCCATGTGTTGTGTCAAGGCCTGTCCATTTATGTAGAATTGCATTATGAGGACATTGATGTGCCAAATAGGAGTCATGCACACTTAGCCCATGGTGGCTAACACAAGTAAACCCTGTAAGGCAACTATGTGGTTAAATTCTCCAGTGTGCATGACTCTCAGTGTACAAGAATGTGACGCCTGATTACCCTGCATTGTCTGGGGCAGCTGCTGCCCTCTCTGACAAGCACCTGTGTAATGCCTATTACAGCTTCAATTATTTTATCTGTAACAAAATTTAATTGCTTTTTTGGGCAACTAAACATGTTAGAAAACTCACCAAATTTGGTAGTACATCAGTCAGTGAAAATTTAGAAACATTACAGTTTTCACTGAGTTAACAGCAGCCCCCATGACACATTTCACTGGCATTCATGAAAAATCAGTACGTGTATCAGCAAGAGAAACAAAAAAGTATTTTGTACCCATCTCCTAAGCCCAACAGGAAGTCTGTTATTTTGAATTAATTGGTGGTTTTAATGTGTTGTATTTTTGTAAATATGTCCTTGAGCATTCATCAAATGGTATGTGTCATCTAAACCACATGGTGATCAAAAGTTATCATAAGATGTGACAAAAGTGATGTGTACTTAACTTCACACGTGTTAAGAGAGCCAGACATGTCAATATCATGTCATATTTGGCGTGCCACAAACTGGCAACAGGAAATGACATGTTTCACATTTGTTTATAAGTATTTTAGCAGGATGATCAAATCCAACTTAAATTTGTTCAGAAAAGCCTAAACAGCATGATGATCATATGTTGTGACTCCTGTCCATATGGATCAAATGATATAACTCTGATGGCGTGGCAGAGGTTCATGTTTTGCCAAGAGGGGTACCTTGTTGAAACTTCCTTGTTTATCCTAAAATCTCCCAAAGTTCACATGGTGATCAATAATTGCATGGAAGGAACATACCAACTGGGAGTCAGGCACGTGGCAGCCCCTAGTGACTACCACAAGGAAACTTTGTATGGTAGTAATGATATTATTTACATTAAATTCTTGTTTGCACACAACTCTCTTAGTGCAGGAACACGATGAGTAAGTACTCTACATTGTCTGTGGTGAGTGCAGATCAAACTTTTTTTTTGAGTAATTTATTTGGGAGGGGGACTTTTCTTTTTTCAGGGCTGATTTGTCTTTCTGCTTTGGCCAGTGTTCTTCCTGTTGTCACATGCAAGCTTCCTCATTGGGCAACATTTCAAAACCGAATAGATTGTGAGGACTGAGGAGTGAGGCTATTTATGTTGGACTTAGACCTTTATGATGTTTGTGCATTCAAGTTCATATCAAGTTCATATCAAGTCTTTAAAGTCCTAAGAGAGACTGTGTGGACAGGCACCAATCAAGTCTTAAGCTCTCATTTCACTTTACTTGGCTTAGATAGAAATTTCATATTTCTACATCTGACTAGCAGCATAACATGCAGTCTATTTTCTAATGAAATAAAATATGTGGCTTTTTCTATGATACAAACTTTTGGGTCTCTTGAATACTCCTTGCCTCATATTTCCTGTCATGTGGGTGTAGTCACTCCACCCATATAGTGTTCAGTACAAACTGTCAACCACAGACAAAAGCTGCATCTTCCTGTGACTGGTAAGTCTGGCCTTATTAAATAATTAATAGTTTGCTTCAGTAAAAATGGGGACTTTAATTCTTGTTACCATCCTTGCTTTTACTGTTTATATATTATATATTATATTATATTCTTACATGAACAGCAAGCAATGTGTTTCAGCCTGAGGGAGGACACAATTTATTGTATTTTACATTAAATATTTTTTGAAGGACCATATGTCTTATATTGTCTTATAAAGTCAGAAAAGTCATCTTACTAAATAATGAAAACAGCTTCACCAACGATTGTGACAGTTTGGATATTTGTGTTATGCAAAATGAGGAAGACAAGCTTCTTGTTTTCTGAGAGGAAGCTGACAGGATAAATTGGGCCTACTTAACTGAATGTCATTTTCATAAAAAGGGACCAAGGATTGTATTTTAGTTTGGATTTTAAATCACATCATCTGTTTTTTACAAAGGGAGTGAATAAACAATGCAGTTCATTAATACTTTAAATGTTAATTCATTAAAAATATTTTTGGATGTGTTTTCCATCTTTTACATGACCAGCAGATCTTGTGTCAGAAATACAAAACATACATACAAAAAACACAAAATAAAAAAAAGTGTTGTTATTTTTAAAGACTTTAATAAAAGCATAAACAATCCATGAAATCCATGTATGGCAATACTTAGCAAAAAAGTAAACTTCAAGTAAATGAGTTTTTCCTCTACTTTAACAATCAGACATTCAGTATGTTTACATGGACAATTTAGTTTAGCTCAATAAAGGCCTTTTATTGGACTACTATCCTTGCCCTAGTGTACAAGCACCGTGCAAAAACCGATTTAGTGACAGGAGGGTGTCCGACTCCACTACAGTAAGTGGCAATGCGCCTACCTTCAGCTAATTACTATTGGACTCTCTCTCAGTTGACCTATTACATCACATACCAGACAAGCACCACAAAAGTTAGTAAGCAGCAAACTGGTTCTATGTCGAATGGTGATAACAATGATAACTTTATAGCTGTGTACACTTCGTTCATTCTTTATGTTCATTCTTTACTCTACAGAGGACCAAAACTTGACTTGATTGAAATTTGTGATATTTTGATTTTGCATGAAAAATTGCCCTTACTCTAACTAAATAGAATTTAAAAAAGAATTGGATTGATTGCAAAATAGTTTTGCTGCAAAACTTATAAACACGCTGTTTTTAGGACTTTATCAAGTAAGTGGATCTTAAAAACAGATGTATGGTAATCTTACAGCATATGATGCATTGCTGTTAATTACTGTCTATGGTGCATGAATAATAATCCAGAATAATTATGATAATAACACAGCAACAGGAAACATTTAATGGCAGCATAAAATACTTTCACTTTGCAGGTTTTCACTGATACTTTCATGCAAGTAAAGTTTCTAATGTCTGATTTTTACCTGTTCTACACTGTTCTTTACAGTGTAGTACTGATACTTACAGGCTCTAAATACTTCATCAGCTGCTGTTTAATTAACAATCTTTTTATTTAAAAGACCAGGGGAGCGCTACAGCTACAAGAAAAGGTCATATCATCAACCTAACATGAGCAAGCTAACTACATATAAATCTACTGTTTGTGCAACTTAATTCAGGGGACTTTTCATTTTCGATGTACAAAATTAAGGAGATTAAAAGCAGAAATGACAGGGTTTTTCAGGAATAAGAAATAAACAACACCCCAAAATATAGCAAAATTTTTAATTAACCATACAGGGGAAAAAAGCCCAAACTCACTTACAAAAACAGTCAAAGAAAAACTGGCTGGCAACTAAGCATCTGCAGGCAAGGTGCTTCTCATGCTCTCTCCCCGCCTAGACTCAGTTGCTGCCTGTAGAGCAAACTAGTTAATCACCAAGGTATTTGGCCAACTAACTGAGATAAACTTGCAGATTACTGCTTAAAAAATACATTTTTGTAAAGAGTGAAGTAACATGAAAAGCTTTTTAAGCATGTGTTACTTCCTATGCATTACTAAATTGCATGTTTTGTTTTTATTATACAGTGTCTCTTTTTAAAAAAATCGGGTCTTATATTTAAAAATTACACTACATTTTATGCAAAGATGTGTCAAACTAATCTTTTTGTAATTCATTTAATACAGTTTGTTTACCAATGTCAGTCTCCTTTATGTTTCTTGTGGTTTGTATAAAATGGCATAGAGTATTCATGTCTGAGCACAGTTGCTACAGTTAAATTGTGCTGTAAAACTTTTAAACTAAGCTACAGTTAAATTAAATAAAGAGTCAAGTATTTAATAAATAACATAAAAAACTGTTTTACCAATGTATTGTTTAAATTATTTAATTTAGTTCATTTCAATGGTTATAGCAGTTTTGAATTCAAATAATGATATACACAAGAAAGACACTTGTGCTTTCTCAGTTGCATTTTCTCAGTCTCAGTCACAAAGAGGAAATAGACTGATGACATAACACTTCACTGTTTCCTGCCTTTTATGGTATCAACAGCAATGACAGAATGCCACACAAGCCATGGTGTACAGGAAACTTTGTCTTCACATTTAGAATAACACTTCACAGTGGGTGGATGTGTCACATTTATTGACAGATCAGTCTCAAATTTTGTAAACTGACTGTGTAATGCACCAAAGAACTATGATATTTTGACATCAACAGATTTTTACTGCAGTACTGACTCACTCATCATTCCTTGACCAACTCATCAAGTGGGCTGTACTGAATGTGATTTCTTGACATTAAAATTTATTTTGAGGTTGTTCAAACAATTTTGCGGTGTTACCACTTCTCTGCCCATCCTGATATGGAAGTTGCTCATGGGACCTTATTCACAATACACTTTCTGGCCAAAAGTTGCTCCTAATTTGCTGATAAAGAAGTAGCTCTTCTTAAATTTTTGACAACTTTGTTAGAGCACAAAGTTAAATCTAACAAGTATTTAGCAAAAAAAAAGTGTGTGTAGTGTGTGTGTATAAATATATACATACATACATACATACATACATACATACATACATATGTATGTATATACATATGGTGATAAATGTTGACATGCATACATACACATGAAGATATGGTAGATAGAGAGATGGAGAGATGATAGATAGATATATAGTAGATACACACACACACACACAATTCCGGTTTAAGCCCTGTTTATCAACCTCAGTTGAACATTTTATGATAAATCCTTAGTCACAGAGTTCCCCTAAGTTCTCTTTGGTTACCTCTTCTATTTAAAATACAGATGGAAGCCATTATATCTGCTTATCAAGCCATTTAAAATCTATCCATCACTTTTACATCAAGAAAACTTTGAGGACATAAAGACTTAGTGACCTACTGCAAAATACACTATCAAAAGATGAATTTATTCTATAAAGCATTGGCCTGGCCTCAAGCACCGCCATATATCTTGGTTTTACTTCTATAAGGATATGTCTGTTAACTTTTACATAGCATCACTGATATGTAAAAGATTACATGTCCAACCCATCCAGGCCACCCAATTGCAATAAGGCAAGAATTAAAGAAGTATCTGTTGCCTCATCACTGGATTATAGACCAGCATTTTCAACAGGATCGACTAATTCATCCTGTAAACTGTTATTAGATCAATCTTGTGACTTGTGTAAACCATGTTTAAAATTTCATTCCTTTTTTTTCCACTAACATAACATTGTAATAATCAGGCACAACCTGTCTAAAACCTGTTGGGGCAGCTGTAGCTCAGGAAGTGGAGTAAGTCGTCTTTTTACCAGAGGGTCGGTAGTTTGATCAACAACTACAGCAGTCAGATGGTAAAGTGTCCTTGGGCAAGATACAAAACCACAAATTGCTCCCAGTGGCTGTTCCATTGCCAAATGTATGAGTTCCTTATGGCTGGCACTGTATGACGAAGCAACCTGCCATGAGTCAAGACAAGTCATTTTTATTAATATAGCCCAAAATCAAGCGCAAGTTATCTCAAGAAGCTTTACATGTAGAGTAGGTCAAAATCATACTTGTAATTTAATTTGTTAAAACCCCTTAAAAGAAGCAATACCCTCATGAGCAAGCACTTTGGGACAGAGTTGAAAGATAAAAATCCTTTTTAACTGCTTGAACAGATACCAGCTAACCACCTAACCTAGATTTACTGATGCCCCATTGGCTGTAAATCTATGTGAATGTTATGTATTTGGTGCCTTTTTACATTTTTTAATTATTTAAATTTTTTGTGCTTTATATCCACCCTAATGATATGCTGTTTGTGTTACTTGATGACCCTGATAAAGCCCACAAGCAGGCACCTGTTGGTCTAATAAGGAAGTTGTTCCATATACTTCCATAAATATATAATGTTGCTGGAGGTTTGATCTCTTTAAATATGGCTAATAGGTAGGTTGGTCTTGGGCTTGCCTTTGATTTGTCACAAGTTATACTGCTTTTTAGCCCAAGACTGCCGAGTGTCTTCCCATGATAGACTGCAATCTTTTGTACACATTCATTTGCCATTAATACATTACTGAATCCATATCTACTCTCTTCATAGGTTTATTTTACTCACCATTGTTTTCAAGAGCTTTTTTATGGTGGGAATCTTCTGGTATCAAAATAATATTATGATAAGTTGTTTTAGCCCTTCACTTTTTGCCTCTCCTAAATGAGATTTATATAATTTATGTTATGAGTCTTACAATCATAACCACTGAGATTAATAAGGCAGTATGATCACTATAATTCCTAATTCGTTATTAATGTGATGGGGGAAACCCTAAAATAAATACAAGGTGTGTGTGCGTCTTGGCCAAATGACACACACACTTCCATAAGCACACTGTTTACTTCAAAGTTCAAAGTACAGAAAATAATTTCAAAGGACACTTTCTAACTTTACTAAATATGTCCAAAGGACATTTAAATAATTTTACCCTGCTAAGTGGAAAAAAAAGATAAGAATGGTGTGTGTGATTGTGGAGACATGTGTGAGCATGTTGGGTAGCTGCCTTTCAGACTGTTTAACGTTGACACTTTGTGCTTAGACTAGATTTTGGCTAGTCTAAGTGCAAGGCGCAGTTGACTTAAGTGCACCGGGTGCAACATAGCAAATGTGCCAAGGTATGACTTAATTTTGCCTTCACTTTCAGCCTTCTTGTGTGTGTGTGTGTAAGTCTTTCTGATGAGTTTGAAACTTTTTATGGAGGACCCTGCTAGTAACATATAAATATGGTGATAAATGTTGACAAACAGTGTAAATCTCACAACAAAAGCACTATATAAATAGAGTCTATTTATTATTTAGATTAAGTACTTATATTTTAAAGGATCTGTGCTTGATTTTGACAGTCAAGACAGTTCTTTTCTGTATTGTAATCTCATTAGTTTAATTCTAATTTTTGCTGGTTGTTTAAGAGTTAAAATGCCTTTATTTGTTTTTGTCAGGGTATGGATCCATATATGCTCTTTCTGCTGTTCTTGCTGATGGGTAGAAATGGTAAGTTTTGAAAAATTACCAATATATTACTTATTTGAAAACCTTTACCAAAGGGGCTGCTAATTTAAAAACATACAAGCAAGGTGGCTGAAATAGCATAAAAAGACAGAATGAAACTTTGAGTTACAACAATTAAGAAGTAAGTAATCATTTAGACTTGCAATTATTCTTAAACTGTCAAAAGCCAGTCATGAAAAGAAAATGTTCTGCAGGCACTTTCAGGTAGACCAAAGAGAAAATTTATATTAACAGCCGTCATTTAGTTAGGCATAATAGTTTGACTGTTAACTGGTTTCGACCTCTCAGGATTTTCAAAGTAGTAACTATTCAGTAAATTCTTTTTCAGAGCAGTAATAATAATAACAAATTATTTCTACTTTGAATGTACCAAGGTACTGTTTATCTAAAGGATAGACAGTAAACAGTAGACTGTTTACAGTCTGTAGACTAAAGCAGGAATAGTGAGCACACAGAAAAAGAAACAGAGTACTAATGTGTTTTTATTAGGGCTTTTAATCGCATTAGTGTCCTGAATTAATGCGCGATTAATCGCAAATTAATTGCAAATTTTTTACCCTGCTCTGTATGTAACTCAACAAGATATTTATTGGGTTTCTTATACTCTAGGAAAAATTGGAGAGAACAATAATAATTACTTGGCCATCATGTGGTATTTAAGGCTGGACGTGCTCCGTCGGTAACTTAGTTCACATTTACAATAAATACAAATTACTTTTGTTTTGACCAGAGAACCATCGGGCAAAACTTTGAAGCTAAACTTTTCCATTTAAAAGTCCCTTTTCTATATCCTTTTCTGTATCTGTATTCTGCTTTGTAACTGTTTGCAATGTTATTTTAGCGTCACTTCCTGACACTACAGGAGCTGGCAAGGCACAGAGCGTGTGTGCGTTAATCGCGTGTTAAAAAAATTAGTGCCGTTAAAAGGAGATTGAGTTAACGCGTTATTAATGCATTAACTTCGACAGCCCTAATAGAAACACAATGTCTGTGTCGATAAGCAGCAGTCTTTTCCTCAATCAGAGCTACACACACAGACCCCTGCAGCATTGAGAAACATGCATCTAGAGTACTTTCTAGAACTACGTTTACATACTTTATATTTGGATGAATAACATCTGCATGT
The DNA here is from genome assembly GCA_029814665.1 of Acanthurus lineatus. Lineage (NCBI taxonomy): Eukaryota > Metazoa > Chordata > Actinopteri > Acanthuriformes > Acanthuridae > Acanthurus > Acanthurus lineatus. The sequence continues at coordinate 10,014 of JAPZDV010000305.1, forward strand.
TTACAACATGAAAGTTTCATTTAGAAATGCATATTGCTATTGCCTATTGTTAATGTTCAAAAAAAAAGATTCCAAATTTTTTGTTGCAGCAGAGAAAAGTATGGCAAACCTCTCCCCAGTGTGTAATAAAAAAACATTTTTCAGTACCCAATCAGGATTTTGTGACATCTCAAACATAAAAACATAATTTAAATCCAGTTACACTTGCAAGGATTGCATTTTTGCAGTGTGGAGGACACTGAATGTGTTCAACAGCCCATCAGAGGTGTCATTGGAAGTCTCTGAAGTTCTTAAATTTTGATGCCAGGCTTGAATGAAAAAGTAGACTTAACCCTGAAAGAGCCTTATACTACTCTTTGCGTGTGTTTCAATTTAAATTATTCATTCATTCATTGTTCATTTCACCATGTGATGAAATAATGTTGACTTTCATTGTGTAGTGTCTATTTCGAGCACCTGGGGAAAGCAGTTTGTTTGCGTTGTTTTTGTGTCAATCTGGTGAGGGCCCTCTGTGCATTTTAAACCATAATGATCAACTAGATAAAGGCTCTTGATATCTACCTGAAGAACATTTTCTTTTTGAGTAAAACCAAGCTGCTGAGTAAAATACAATAGGTGGGCAATAACACAAAATTTGTTGTCAATCCAGCATGCAATAAAAACTTAGAATATGTACTGATTTTACAGTTTCTTTATTAGACTGACTTGAATACATATTGTATGGGTTTTTTTGCAGGATCATGTCAACAAGAGGAAGTTTGCTCAAAGTCTGCAATTAATTCTTGCGGGGACTGCATCAGATCTGGGCCATACTGTGGGTGGTGCAAACAGCTGGTAAGGAAGAAAGCTTATGAAACAATTTTTTGTCCATACTGTGATTAATCATTAACATGTCTTAAAATAGAAGCATGTGTTCACATACAACCACAGCACAACAGTTGATTATAATGTTAGCAACCTGGTGGACGGTTAACTGTGAGAGGCAGATGGATTGCTAAGATCTCAGGTCTGAAATCTTGCATGTCGATCTTGAAAAGCTCCAGCTGGATTTTTTTTTGTTCAATGTGACTGGACCAATAAGCATCCTTTGAGAAAAAAAAGGGTTGTAGCTGCAGGTGTGGTTGTGTTTTGACAAAAACAAAATCAGCAGCAAGCTGGTAAACTATGGCAGCAGCCAGAGAGGTTAGCATGAATGCTGCAAAGCGGCAGTTTTATCAGAACTGAATAACATTTCTATGCTCTGCTTTACTCTTCTTCATGTTAAAAAAACAAGCAAAGTAGGCCCTGAAGGCTTTTTTTGATTGAAAAGATGTTTTCATTCTTCTCCAAACTGGCAAGGGTAGTGGCTGTGACAGACAGAATGTTTGTCCAATCACCTTCCAACATTTTTGTTTGTTTGTTTGGTTGATTGTTTGTTTTTTGTAATGAAACAACCAGCCCTTTCCAAATGCTGTCTATAGGCTGTTTCTCAGATGGATTTGTTTAAAATATCCTATGGATATGTAAAACATTCCATCTGGAAAGTCCAGTTAGTGAACAATAACAATACAGTACACTGAAGAGATAATTTAAAAAAAAGCCTACATCAGAGAACTATTAGTATACCAAGTGGTTATTGCCCGTCTCTATTTTTGAAATCAAACTCAGCAAAATCAATAAGCCAAATAATTTTTTTTTAATAACCTGATGTGAATTACTGATTTAGGCTTCATTTACAGAGTGAGAGCGTTTAAGGGAACCTCCTCTGGTAAAGATGAAAGGTGATGGTGGAGTATCTCGGAAATTCCAATTAAATATGTCCCTACTATGTATGTTTGATCTAAGCTCCTGTTTTGGAGCATTCTGGTCTTAATATGGTCATTATGATGCTATTATTTGCAACTTTTTAGTATCATGACAGTAGTTTATCTGTTCCTTGAAAATTAGGTTGGTTTGCTTTCTTTGGCAACAACTATCTCCAAGGCTCACATGATCTCTTTTTGCTGTCACGAAACCCTAGGATTCACATTCCAATTCTTTTTTAAATCTTTTGAAGCTGATTAAAACATAATAAAAAGATGATCACAAATAATTAACCAAATAAGTAATCACATATAGTCAATACCTTATCTCTTTCTGGTTGTGTCCATGTACATGTCCTTAGCTGTTACATTGTTCTAAAATTTCAATAAAATTGTTATTGAAAAAAAAAAGAATGTGGTCTGTTGATTTCAGCTCAGCTTGAAAGCACACAATCTCCCCTGTGAAGCTGATTGGAAAACTGAACACTCTGGGCATCAGAACCACTCTCTGCAACTGGATACTGGACCTCCTCACAAACAGACCCCAGTCAGTTCGGATGGGCAGTCCCTCCTCCTCCACTCTAGTGCTCAACACTGGAGCCCCCCAGGGCTGTGTGCTCAGCCCTCTCCTGTTCATGCTGTACACCCACGACTGCAACCCCCGACATAGAGAGAACTCTATTGTGAAGTTTGTGGATGACACCACCATAATCAGCCAGATTTCCAACAATGATGAGTTTTCATATCAGGAGGAAATCAACCATCTTGCAGAATGGTGCACGGAAAACAACTTACTGCTCAACGTCAGCAAAACCAAAGAGTTGATAGTTGATTTTAGAAAAAAGGAGGCAAAGACACACAAACGTATTTACATCAATGGAGCTGAGGTGGAGCAAGTGAGCAGTTTTGGGAATCAACACTACAGAGAACCTGTCATGGACTTCACATATCTCTGCCGTGGTTAAAAAAGCTCAGAAACGGCTGTATTTCTTAAGGAAAC
>JAPZDV010000306.1:0-12791 GCA_029814665.1 Acanthurus lineatus
GTAAAAATGACACCAAATAGGCTAAAAACATGGGTTAAAACGCTAAAAATTCCTGCCAATCTTCTGCACTCGGTAAATACATGAAAAACGTTTTCAGACATTCCACAGAATGGGCACTCATTTAAAACACTGTGATTAATAACAGATAAAAAAGCATTGGTAGCAATGGCACCATGTAAAATCCTCCACTGGAGATCTCCAATCCTCTTTTTTAGAGGAGGTTTGTACAATGTTCTCCACTGTGGGCTCAGCCCACCCAACCTCTCAGTCCACACACACTCTGCTCTGTCACAGAGGCGCGTCTTGTGAATAGTCTTCACACAGTTTAAATACAGAGTTTTTTTGTCTGCCTTGTGCAGGCTTAATTTCGCCCCATCATTGTGCTTCAGTAGGGGGCCGTTGAGCTCCGTAAACCCAGGGCACAGGTGGATCTCTGGGTATGGGTCCGTGGGGTCAGGCTCAGCTTCTCCTCTGCTGTGTCTGAGGAGAAGGTGTTTCTCCTTCTCTGTCAGCCTCCTCTTCCAAAGTTCCAGGATCTTTTGGGCCAGCCGGACAGAGCGCATCCCCAGCGCGGAGCTCAGGGCTTGGGTATCTGTGAGCGTTGGTCCTGCTGCATCCACCAACTGGCTCAGGCAAAAGATTTTTGAGTTATGTAGCGCCCCCATCAGCCCAGGCACGGTGTTGCAGCACACGTCCAGCTTGGCACCACAGATCAGAGGCTCCTTCAGTAACCAGTACAGAGAGTCGCACTTCACACTTCTTTTAACCTTAAAAAGTGCCCAGGATTTAAACACACCCTGGTAAAAAGGAGGCAACCCAATTAACTTTAGGAATTTAAAATCAGTTAAAAACAGAGCAGCATCCAGCCCCAGATTATTGACACGCCTGAGTATGCAGCTGGCCACATCTTTCCACACTAGATCTTCAGGTCCAGACAGATACCTCTGAATAAACTGGAGCCTGAAGGTGGCTGTTCTACTAGCCAGGTGAACCAGGCCCTGGCCCCCCTCCTCTCTGGACAAAAACAACACTGACTGTGGTATCCAATGCAACTTATCCCAAAAGAAATTGACCATCTTTGTTTGAATCTGAGCTAAAAGGCCTGATGGAGGTTCCAGACAGGCTAAACGGTGCCATAACAGGGAGGCCACCAAGTTATTTAAGATCAGGACCCTCCCTCTAAAAGACATTTGCGGGTGGAGCCACCTCCACTTAGCCAGTTTATTGTCCACTTTCTCCATGACGTTTTCCCAGTTCTTTTTTTCGATGTTGCTGTTCCCAATGAAAATACCCAAATACTTTAACCCCCCTCTTTTCCATGTCATGCTTTGCGGTAGAACAGGGAGGCCTTCACGCCACTCACCAACAGCAAGGGCTTCGCTCTTCCTCCAGTTCACCCTCGCAGCCGACACAGCAGAAAATTTCTCAATTACAGAAGTTAAAACACATATATCTTGTTGATCTTTGATAAAAACAACAACATCGTCAGCATAAGCAGATAAAACCACACTACTGTTAAAACCAGGTAAAATCAGGCCTTGAACAGATGATCTTATCTTTTGTAGGAGGGGTTCCAGGGAGAGTGCATAGAGCATCCCGGACAAGGCGCAGCCCTGTCGAACGCCTCTATGCACTCTAAAAGGAGCACACAGGCCACCATTAAACTTCAGCACACTCTCAATGTCACTGTACAACACCTTGATCTTGGCTATGAGACCAGCGCTGAACCCAAACCTCTCCATGACCTTCCAGAGGAAGGCGTGTTCAACGCGGTCAAAAGCCTTTTCTTGATCCAATGAGATCAATCCAGTATTTATGCCTAATGAACTGGAGACCTCCAAAACATCTCGAATGAGGTAGATATTATCTACCATAGACCTGCCAGGCACACAGTACGTTTGATCCCGGTGGAGAATCTGCTCCATCGCACCTCTTAGCCTATTGGCCAGGGCTTTGGACAATATTTTATAATCGATGCAGAGGAGAGAGACAGGACGCCAGTTTTTGATGTTCCTCAAGTCCCCTTTCTTGGGCAAGAGGGTGATGACGGCTCTCCGGCAAGACAGAGGCAGTGACCCAGACGCCAGGCTCTCTTTAAAAACATCTAAAATGTCATGGGCCAAGATGTCCCAGAAAGCCTTGTAGAACTCTACAGTGAGGCCGTCGATGCCTGGAGCCTTTCGCCCCTGCATGCTCTGCAGTGCAGCGTACAGTTCCTGCAGAGTCAGTGGGTTCTCGAGCTGTGAGTTGGTGTCTCTGGACACCTGAGGAAGTCCACCACAGACCTCTTCCATCATCTCTTCATCTTCTTTAAAATCACTTTCAAACAGTGAGGCATAAAAACCAACAGCTCTTTTCCTCATCTGGCCTGGTTCTGTCAGCTCTTGCCCTGTCTCAGAGAGCAGAGAGTGGATTTGTTTCCTCAGTCCTTGTCTCTTCTCAAGTCCGAAGAAGAAGTTTGATGGAGCGTCCATCTCTGTGATGTTTTGCACCCGGGACCGCACCAGTGCACCCTGTACTTTAGTGTCTAGCAGGTTGGCCAATGCCATCTTTTTAGTCTTGAGGATTTCAGTGTATCCTCGATTTCCCGTGGACTCACTTGCACATTCGAGATCCACAATATCAGTCTCCAGATCTCTGATAGATCTGGTGATGTCACGTGTGACATTGCGAGTGTGCTGCTGACATAAGAGTTTAATTTGTACCTTACCATGGTCCCACCACTGTCTCAGACTAACAAACTCTGTCTTCTTCTGTCTAAAAACCTTCCAAAAATAGCTTAAAGCCTCTCTAAAAGATTTATCGACAGTTAAAACAGAGTTAAAATGCCAATAGGCGCTTTTGGGTAAAATGTTTCTGATAAAAACGTTACATAAGACCAAAGAATGGTCTGTAAAACCAACTGGTAAAATCGTGCAAATTTTTACAGTGCCTACTCTGTGCTTAAAGACATAAAAACGATCAAGTCTGGCCAAAGAGATTCTGTTTTCTCCAACGTGGGACCATGTGTATTGTCTGCAGCCTGCATGCATCCTTCTCCACACGTCCACCAGGTCATGAGAGGAGACCAGCTGCCTCAAGGTATGCTGGGATACTGGATGTGGCTCTGCATGGTTACGATCTAAAATCTCATTTTCCGTACAATTAAAATCCCCACCAATGAATAAATAATCCTCCTGGTCACAGCTGTTTAAAATATCATTCAGTTTTTCAAAGAAATGCTTCCTCTCTGTACCGTTATTAGGAGCATAAATGTTGATAAAAACCACATTAAAATGTTCAAAATGAGCTCTGACTAATAGACATCTCCCCTCCACAACATGCCTGACCTCCAGAGAGGTTGGAGTAAAACCTCGAGAGAACAGATAACCCACTCCTCCACTGAGGGTGGTGTTATGGCTTAAAATCACCTCTCCTTCCCATTCTCTGCTCCAGTCTGCTTCAATACCAGCATCACTATGTGTTTCCTGTAGAAACAAGACGTCAATGTGTTTCATTTTTGCCATTTCAAACACCATTGCTCTCTTTTGTGTTTCCCTGGCCCCATTGACATTCAAACTGCCTACTTTAAAAACATCCATAGTGATGGAGATATTAAAAGCAAGACTAAAAACAAACAATAAAATAAATATAAATAAATACCATTCTCTCTTTATCATTAAAAAGCGAGCTGTTTCCTGACTTTAATCATCTGTTTTTTCAGTCTAAAAACCTCCTGATCTGTCAGGTCAGACTCTGCTCTGTGTTTTATGATATGCCTGGCTGAATTGTAAAAACCCTGCATATCAGGAAAGTGCAGCTCTAATTTTAAGTTCTTCATTCCTTTGGTCTGCAGTAAGAAAGCCTTCAGTCTTTCAGCAGGATACACCTGAGCAGCAGCCTGCTGGGTGTGAGACAGGTCACTGCAGTCAGACACACACCCCTCACTGTCGCTGCTGTCAGATATATCTGCTGTTATAGCTGCTCTTTTTCCTGCAGCGCTCAGTTTTCCTGTCAGACGTCCGGCTTTGCCACCGACCTCCACGGTCAACGTGTTTCTCCTTTTGCTACGTCTTTTTAGAGGAGCAGACTCCCACCCAGCCTCACAGGCCTCCATCTCCTCAGCCCCAGCTACTGCACCCCCCTCGTCCTGTTCCCCTACTATTTTTATGGTCTCACCTGTCACCTCACCTGTCTCTCTCTCCTTATCAGCTTCACGTTTGTCACCAGTAACCTCAAATATTTCATACAGCTTACCTGCCACTTTACCTACCTCACCCATCTCACCCACAGCCTCACCTGCCTCATTCACCTCACCTGGCTCACCTACCTCCTCCAATCCACCTGCTCTTTTGTTTTCCTCCCCCATTTCACTAAGAACCTTACTTACCTCCCTCTCCACACCTATTTCACCCACACCCTTAACCAATTCCCCTGCCATCTCACCCAAAGTGTCACCTGTCACCCCTCCTTTACCTGTCACCTCACCTGTTTCACGTCCTACCTCCTCCCTCTCATCACTCACCTCAGTGTTCTCTCTCTCCTGGCTCTGCATCTCCCCCACCTGTTGTTCTGCCACTCTTTCATCTTTTCCTCCTCCCGCAACCCTTCGTCGCACTGCCGGAACGGGTCGGCCGGCACCGCCGGCCGCCCGCTCCGCCACAGGGGCGGGGAGCTTGGCGGCGACAGTGGTAGCGGCAGCCGCGGCCGCCGTGTCCGCAGTCGCGCCCGGGGGGGCCGGGGCGCCGCGACTAGGGCAGGCCTTGATTAAATGTCCCTCCTCCCCACATCCAAAACACTTAACAGTGGCTGAGGTTGCAAAAAGGATGTAATCAAAATCATCCACACGAACTCGAAAGCGGTAATCAAACTCTTCGTCTTTTTTATTTAGTATCATAAACACCTGCCTGCGGTGAGACACTACGTGTCTCAGCAGGGGAGATTTACAACCTGATGGCACTTTCCGAATAGGTGACACCACCTTTCCGTGTCTGGACAATTCTTTCACTAAGAACTCGTCACTGATGAATGGGGGTACGTTTGATAATGTGATCTTCGTTGCCGGCTGCGCGAGCGGCAGCACCGGCTCAAACATCCCATTCACCGTGATGCCTGTTTCTATCAACTTATTCACCTGTTCAATCTTTTCTATGAACAGGACCACCGCACTGTTCATACGGGCAGCGGACTTCACCGATCCGTGCCCGATGACCTCACCCACAGCCAGCGCAATCTCCTCCACACTGCACGGACAGCCAGCCCCGATCTTAATGCCGTGCTTCCGTGTCAGCGTGGAGAAAGCACCGCTGGACACCATGCCGGCGTCTGAGACGCCTCCGCTCCTCAGAGCGTGGCTGACAAACAAAGAAACAAACAAACACTTAACTAAGAGAAAAACCAAAGCACAAACCAAAACTAAACTTACACAGCTACATTCACATTCACACCACAACACAAGAAAAACAAAAAAACGACAGAAAACATAGAAAAGCATTTAAATTTTCCTCAGCTCTTCCACTCACACTCCCACTCCAAGAAGAAGAAGCAGAAGAAGAAGAAGAAGAAGAAAAAAAAGAAGAAGAAGAAGAAGAGGAATGTTATTGTTATAATCATTATTATTATTATCAAAAAATGCAGAGTAGAAATTTGTAAAGGTTGTTGGGGGAGAAGGGGGCTAATAATAAAATTGGGGGGGGGCTGAACTGCCCACTGGCAGCAGAGGAGAGTAGAGGGGGGCGCCATCTGGCACTTTAAGCAACTGATAGCGGATGGTCAGGATCATTGTACAGATTTTTTTTTGGTTGGAAACGTATTATAGAGAACAGCTAGTCACTGCAACACTTCAGAGTTTAAGCGTGGGTTTGCTGTGAAGCGCCACAGCGAGAAGCCTGTAGTCAGTAGGCAGCATGTGGCTGCTGCTCCGCCTGGGCATGCTGGCAATCCCACTGTAGATGGAGCTGCTGGCAAAGGACAGACCCAGCAGGAAAGCAGAGAGGGAGCGGTGAGCAGTGAGGGTGAAGAGGGTGACATCACTGGCGAAAGGGGGGGGTGAGTGAGAGGGGAAAAGGTGATAGGAAGGAGAGGGGATTTCAGCTTAGAGAGGGAAGGGACACAGGCAACACAGGTTAGGATGCAGGTAAAAGTGAAACAGGTGGGGATGGCGAGGCAGGGAAAGCAGGTGAGGCGCTTGTGGAGGAGGATGCATGCCAGCTGTAAGCAGTATTCATGGTCCCACCTTAAAGATGACATCATCTCCTCAGCCCGCCCCGACTGTTTTTACTGTTTTTTTAATGTACACAACTTGTGTGTTTTTAAACTGTGTGGGATTTTACCTGTGGCTTCTAGCGATGATTCTTTAGTTTTACGTAGTGTTTTTATTTGAAATATTTTATCAAAAAATGTCTACTGGTATTTTAATTCGAATTTAACTTGGAATCAAAATTTTAGAATGCACACTACAAATTTTTTTGTTTCTCTGGTCTGCTTTTAGACAGAGAAAGGCTAAGTATTCCTGTCTAGGACAGTGAGGGACCATGGGAAAGTTGAGATTAAACTGCTGTGTCAGCAACGCACTCCTTATGTAACTTGTGACATCCCCAGGTCAATCAGAGATCTGGAGACTTACATCATGAAGTTCAAGCATCTGATGAAGTCCACAGGAAATCAAGGATATATTGAAGTCCTCAAAACCAAAAGGGTTACTTTAGCCAACCTGCTGGACAGTAAAATACAGGGTGCTCTGGTCCAGTCAAGGGTTCAGAACATCACAGAGATAGATGCTCCCTCAAGCTTCTTCTGAATGGACAGAAGACACAGGAAGGACACGATGCAGGAGCTGACAGAGCTGGGCCACATCAGACAGAGAGCTGTTGCATTCTACTCCCACTTGTACAGCAGCCAATACACAGAAGACCAGGAGTCCTGAGGGAGTTGTTGTGATGTATGGCTGTAATGCTGGTGCACACCTCTTGTGGAGGGGGTGTCACCCTTTTTTTTCTTTTCCTTTTGTTGTCTCTTCTTGTTTTTCTGTCTTTCATACAAGTTTTACAAGGAAATCTTAAGACCTAAAGAAGGCTATGAGAAGCGAGGGGAGATTAGCGGCTCTCTCTTTTGGCAGCCCTTAGCCACAGCAGCATCCCTCTCTGCTTAAGTTAATTGGGCGGCCATGTCCAGTTCTTTTTTTTATGTTGGTTTGTTATTTTAATTTGGGTTAGAGATCTCAGGTAGTCCAATTTTTCCTCTTTTTGTTTTGTTAGGCTTCAGATTCCTTTATATTTTAGCCTTTTTAACTGGCAATACAGTTTTTGGTTTTATCCATGGAGTTCATTATAGTAAACAAACCAAAACAAATAGTCACTTGTTAAATGTTTCAATTGGAGAGGCCCAATGCCCATCTACTTCATCCGCAATGACAAGCTGCAGGGGAGGTCTGCTCTTCGTGTGGCAGATGTGTGGAGTGGCAACATTAAAGCTTGGCTGAGGCTGGAGTTGTTCTTCTCCATGGCCACCAGGAATGTTGAGGTTTTAAAACAGCTGTGGTGCTATGAGAAGATTATGGGTCCTGGGACCTGGTGCAAACGCAGTGCGCCAGTGGTGCAGGTGGCATTGCTGTCTTACACCCAGCACAAGTGTCTTTTTTGCCACAAGTGTACAATAGCATATCCACTTGTGCCGGATCTGTGTCCTGAGGGGCGGGAGGTCTGAGAGTGAAGGCAGAATAGAGGCGTGGCTCTGCGCATTTGCTATCTTGTACCTGCTGCACTGGAGTCAACTGTGCCTTGCACTTAGACCAGCCAAAACCTGGTCAAAATGCAGGGCGCAAACGTATAATAGTTTGTACCGTAAGATATGGCGTAGTTGGTCAAAGTGCTCACACACGTCTCCACAATCACACTCACTGCTCCTTTCTGTTTTTGCCACTCAGCAGTGTAAAATATTTAAGTGTGCTTTGGACATATTTAGTAAAGTTAGTAAAGTGTACTTTGAAAATATTTTCGAAGTACACATTTTGAAGTAAACAGCGTGCTTAAGGAAGTGTGTATATCTGGCATTTGGCCAAGACGCACACAGATCTTTATTTATGTGAGGGTCCCTCCCCTCACATTAATGACAAATTAGGAATTATTGTAATCATAAAACCACATTAATCTCAATTCACAGAACAGGATCATAGCTGTCAGATCATTTTTAACAGATTGGTTGCTGACAGCTAGAGCAACTTCATTGTTCGTGTCAGCATATTTATTTGATTAGAAAAACAAGGATTAAACAATTGTTATCTATAACATGCACCCTGAGCCAAGAGATCTGTCTCTTCACTGGTGAATTGCCTTTCTTTGTTTCAATTCAATATCAACAAGCGGCTGAAAATACTGTTCTACAAACATTTATTACCATATGTATTTCATCCACAAAATGAATTTAATTTTAAGGTGTGTGCATGTGTGCCTGCATGTGTGTGTGCCTGTCTGGGTATGTGCACGTTTGCCTGTGCAGGTGAAAATGTATGGTACAAAAGGTGGTACATATGGCAAAATATTGAAACGTTTGCTTTGTAAACGATTGACTTAAGGGGGGAAATTAGCTGAGAGATGTATGACACAGTACATTTATTGAGCTTTGTTCCTGTCCAGCTGAATGAATGAATAAATGAATGAATGAAAAACAAACAAACAACCAAACAAACAAATAAATAAATAAATCTTGTAGTTCAGCCCTCTGTTTACGTTTGCAACGGGTATAAGATAGCAATGCACCTGTGCCACTGGCACACGGTACAACCAGTCTTTAAAGGTAATGAGAGCACACTCTCTGATTGGTTATTGCATTTTTTGCCAAAGAAACACCCACGAAACACCCATAAATTGATGAGGTGATTGTAGACATCTGATAGGACCAGTGGTGCATTTGGCTGGACAGAGAAGGATACCTCTGCTGCTCCCGGAACAAGATGGCAAAGGTTGACCTGGACACTCCCCCGAATAAATTAAAACCCCTGTGCCACGTGCCATGTGCCCTGCGTTTGTGCCAGTGTAAGATAGGGCCACTTGTGTCATGTGTCTGAAAAATTAGGGGCTGGGCTATCAGGCTTCCGATCCCTCTTGGTTTTGTCATTATTATTATTATTATTATTATTATTATTATTATTATTATTATTATCAGTATTATTGTTTATTATTATTATTAATTTTATTATGCAAATATGCCATTTTGAGCTTTTGTCATGACAAACAAAATTGTTTTTGAGGGTGGAGGGGTCAGAGAAATCTCACCAAACTTTCTACAGTTCAAATCAAATCAAATCAAACTTCATTTATTAAGCGCTTTTCGTACATTGCATGTAACTCAAAGTGCTTTACAATGGCAGATAAAAACATTCCCCCAAACCCAACCACCCACCCCAAAGCTTTGCTTAAAATGGACAATTAAAATCATTCCCTCACTTCCACAACCTCCCAATCCCTTCATCAACCACCCCACAGTTCACCCACACACACGCACTGTTTCACTCATACACAGACATGCACACATACACTCACTTGATTATTTGACATTTGGTTGAGTAAGAGAGACTGAGCACAGATAAACCAGCCAAGAAAGTGAGAAAGCGCCATCAAGGGAGCCATCTGCACCAGGAGCCGAGAGCCAGCCACAGCTACAGGGCACTGACGCAGGACCCAGCGGAGACATCTGGTAGAAACACCAAAACCTCCACCAGGAACCTACGAGATCCCTGCGGCCACAGCCAACCACTGCTCCTGGTGCAGAGGGCTCCCCCAGAAGAAACACCCCAGATAGCAAGATATCATTGAATCAACATTGTTTTTTCATCTGAACTGTCGGAATGGTTGATATCGAAATCTCAATGATAAATAAACATTGAATCATCATTGCACTGTCGATGAAACCTGACCTAAGATAACGTTGATGACCTCAACATTGGAACAATATTGATTTATGATCTCCCTACATAGTTGATTTAACATTAATTTTTGATTGACCGGGCGATGACTCCGATGTCGAAAAAGAATTGATGTATGGTTGACCGGGAATTTGCACACTATGGAAAAACCATCGATTTATAGCTGACCGGGAAATATGATCGCTGAGTGGTTGATGTATAGTTGACCGGGAGACGATCGTGTGGTCGACCAACGTATCTACATCAAGTGATCTCATTTTGGAAATCGGAGCTCAAGCAGTGGCCAGGTAAGTCATGAAATATAAATTGTACCAAATATTGTGTTCCTTGATGATTATGTGTACTAGTTTATCGATAGTATCTGGCTGCAGTCTGGGGGGATGTAGACGATTCAATCGCAAATAGATTGTCTGTAAAACGTAAATGTCATTAGTCGTACATGGTAGCTAGTCGCTCAGAGTTCCCAAACAGACTAGACAAAGTTATGCCTCTGGTTTATTTTAAGAGTTATAAACAATGTGGAAAAACAAGCAGATGTAGCTGCATTAATGCCATCAATGGAGAGAGAAATTCTAACAACTACACTACTGGAACAGCAAAATACTAGCAATGACCGCTAGCTGCTAGGCTAACCGGTGTTACGGTTTAACCCCCGTCCTTCAGCCGAACGCTTCTGTGGTTGTCATAGTGACGGCAGCTGTTTTAAAACAGAGAGAGAACACGTAGCTGGCCCTCGATAATGCCTCTGTGTTACCTTTTTCATTATAATGTCTGAAATACGTGATGTGTCTCTTTCAAACGTTACATCAAACGTGGACCGTTTGAACAATCAACACTTGGTCGCGTTTTGAACGTTGCTTGTTGCCGCAGTGTAAACAGGAAAAGGACGAGCTGCTCTTCCTGTAAATGTCTTTTTAAATTAACATTACATTTGTCTTTAGTGCTTCCTTAAGTTAGCGTGACTGTTTTAGCCAAAAAATAAAAAAATACAAAAAAATAAAAAACAACAACGCAGAGTTTCGAACTCATACCAGTGGGGGAAAATGATTGAAAGTGCACTGTTAATCACTGTTAACTAACAATAAACTTTGTCTTTTTTTCAGATTGCTACTCCACGTCATTCCTGGCAATTGTTCCATCTCAAGTAAGCACATATAAACTTGCACTATTACCATTATGGCATCCCGTTGGTCTAAACGGTCAAACCTGTGAAATGCTAATTTTGTGTTTTTTCTTTCAGATGCCCTCCACATGCAAAAAAACACACAGCCACCCAGTATGAATTTGGCCAGGCTGTTCAATAACGGCTCAGGTTTGTTCCAGACCGGACTGGAGGTTTGGGTAGAGAAGCCCAAAGAGAAACTCCCGCCCTGAATGAAATGATCGATCGTTTACTTGAATGATTGCTATAATAGGCTATTGATTGATTAATGGATTATTTGATTGACTGATTGCTAAAGTAGCCTATTGATTGGTTGAATTAATGATTGATTAAATGATTACATTTGTTTAAAAATGAATAAAGTGTTTTAACAATTCAAATAGTATTGTCTGATTAATTGATTATTAGTTTTGGGGGAAATCTCTTGGGCTACTTTCCACGAAGTCCTGGCTGTAGATAAAGCAGGATATATTTACTGGGGATTATTTAAAATTCTGCCTTTTGAAAAGCATTATATTTATATGCAGTTAAGTTGAAATATCAGCATTGATTCAACATTGAAATGCCATTGATTTCCTGTTGATCTTTGATAGTAGTGTCAAAGTTGTTTAAATATTAAATTTGGGTGCAAGAATGATGTGGAATCAACATCGGAGACTAACATTGATTCAGTGATCTAGCGTTGCCAATGGAATGTTTATTCAACATTGATTCAATAATAAATGCTATCTACCCGTCCGTTAAGTATAAAAGCCTGACACAACACGTTATCTTTGACAGAAACAGCTGAGTTTGGTAGCTCCGTCAGAGAGGAGAGAGATCCAGCTTCAGTCAGGTGACAGAGAGAGTGATGCGGGAGGGGCTCGTTGTCCCGGAGCGGAGGGTCAGAGCCAGGCTACCGGTGAGAGAGAAGAGAGAGAGAGAGTCACGGTGGAGCGGGAGGGGGCCCTAATTTAAGCGATCCTGCATTATGGCCGAATAATATGACCGACTCTGACAGAGTGAACGTGGTACGTATGATTGCGGGAGAGGAGGAGAGAGGAAGAGCAAGGGAAAAGGAGAGACTGGGGGGGGGGGGCATCTCAGCTTATCTTGTCCCGGGCCCAGCCAAGACTGTCAGCTGGCCTGGTTGCCTGATTGAAGTTGTCACTCTCATTTCTTATATAGAATAATGTAACCATGTGTAGATAAATATTTAATTATACATTCATACTGTCTTGCAGTGGCGGATTTAAGAAATTTGGGGCCCAAGGCAAAGGCAGGTATGGGGCCCTCTGAAATGAGAAGACAACACACAAAACAACAGGTCAATTATACAGATACAGACATTTTAACAGAATACACATGCACTATTTTTTACCAGTAGGTTCTCTGATAGAATACTTAGGATGGATCACATAGAACTGATTTCACTATATAAATTGTAATTTCATGATATGTGACAGAGATGATTTACCTTCATACAGCTCAGATTTGACACACATAATACAATAAGCATTCTGCTGGCATTTTAGCGAAAGAATTTTAATCAAAAACATAATTAATGTGCGCAAAAAAGTAATAACTGTATTAACCACAAGTGTACGAGGAGTTTTATGGGGCCCTCAGGAACTTGGGGCTTTAAGCGACCGCCTAGTTTTGCCTGATGGTCAGTCCGCCGCTGCACGATACAGTTGGTGACAACAACACTTAAACAACGATGAAACATTTATTAACATTTAATTAAAT
>JAPZDV010000307.1:0-12779 GCA_029814665.1 Acanthurus lineatus
ACACTGAATTTAGGGCCAGAGGAATCGTTTCCTTAAATTTAGTTACAGCACTTTCAGATAGGCATCTAGCATAATAATTTTTGACAACGGATATGTAATCCATTAACAAGAATCCAAATGTTATTAAGAAATGGTCTGATAAAACAGGATTCTGTAGATATACTGTTGGGTGTTCAATTTCAGTGCCATAAGTATCATCTATCAACTATCAAAAATAATTGCATTTAATAAATGGTTTTAATTGCATTGTACCTACTTAAAAGCACCACTCTTGAAATGATAGTCGATTTCCTAATTCTTTCTCATAAGAACACAGACTATTAATTTGAAAACCTAAAAATAACTTAATAACCAGAACTGTAGTTACGGTAACAATTGTCAGTGAAAATGAAAAGATTTGGTGTTTAATAGAATAGAGATTGGAAACATTCACTCTTGTGCAACAACAAAAAGACCAGCTGTCAGGATTTAAAAAAAAGGACCCAAAAGCAAAACACAGATATGCAAGGAATAGAAACAATAATTGAGCTTGAATAAGAACAGCTGATAAAACAAATGAAAAAATAGGGGGACAACTAAAGGAAGTGCAGCACAAAGAAGCAGACGCAAGAGACCAAGCAACTGAGCCAGAACTGACCAGGGAGCTGAAACAGACAAGCAGGTCATGCTGGTGGCTGACAGTAGTATGGCAGAAAATCAGGACAGGAGTTTAGCAGGGAATATGGCAGAAGGACTGCAAGACATTTGATTTGATAGCTTCAGTGAAGGTCAGCAACAGGTCTGGAGGATTAAAGACTGGTGGCTGGACTAGGGGGTGAGTCAGTGGAGCCAAATTTGTGCCCTCCATCAGAATCTCCGCTTATTGTCCATAGAGGCTTTTATTGCCTAGTTCGGTCCCTTTGGACTAAGAAATGGAGGATGCATGCTTAAACTCCCTAGGATGCAGTCAGATTCTCCAGGGACACAAAACAGCAAATTAAATAGAAAATTTAATTAAATGGCAAATTAAATAGCAAATTAAATACAACAATGAGAGTGAATCTGTGGAGTGTAATTAAATGTCATGTGCTTCACCACGAGTGAAAGTGACTGGTTGATGTGTCTGTAATGTCTGTAACTAAAAATGCGCGGTAGCCCACAACCAGTCAGTGTATTGTCAAAAAACAGTATACTATTAATAATAGGTTTAATGTTGCAATCGTCATGAAGTGATCCTGTTAATACAAAGACAGCATATAGTAAATCTGGTCTGCCTATTAAATTCTGCTGGCACTGTCATCAGCTGGCTGGAAACCTTGGAACCTTAAAAATAAACTAAATGAAAAAAACAAAAAACTGAACTTTGTGTTTCCAAGTCTGTGTTTGCTACTGCAGTGCAATATCCCCTGAGCATCACAGGATAGCGCTCATAACACACAAGCTGCAACAGGTAGCCTGGACTCAGGCTAATGGAAAAATAAAGTGGTTAAACTAAGTGTCCACTGGCTGGGTAAGCAACTGAGTTTATGTGCATTTAACCACTCCAGTCCTGTTTCACTGTCCATCGGAGCATTGTTCAGTCCTTTAATGTAACTTCAGGCTGCAGCCAATAATAAATGACAATCATTTTCTTCTTGTATTTGCTGCTGATTTGGGGACAATGTCATGGCCTACTGGTCAGCTAGACCTGTTGTTAAACATGCTGACCAATTACAGTGTTATTGACTCAAAATCGTGCTAGCATAACTTGAGCTCTTGTTTAGAGTTAAGCTAAATGGTTCAATCAGTTAAGCAAACTAGTTTATTTCCCTCTTGTTCAGTTGCCTGTCCTGTTTACTGGAATACTGAACTACGTTCCATTATATAAGAACCTTACGGGATTGTGATGATTATTCCTTTGTGGAGGCAGCCATCTTTAGCTGTGTATCCTCCACACCGTCCATTCATCCCTGTTATTTGGACACCTTGGAGTGTGTTATCTCTTACTTATATACTCAAAGAGATGCAAGTAAAACACTTTAGGGTGGGACAAGCAATCACACAGTAGGGACATTAGACAGGAATTTAAAAAAAAAACAAAAGCAAACAAAACAAAACAAAACAAAACAATAGTCATCTAGCTGAAACAGCTAACCTAAATATTCCCAGACATAGCAATTAATCTTGGTAAACACAGTCAGTCAAATCAATGCAACAGAGGTAGAAATCTAATGGTCCTGTGCTACCTTGTGCTATGTTATATACTGTTACCAAGTTTTCGAGGAGGGGAAAGGTCTTCTCCAGTGTGGTCCTCTGCAAAAGTGCAAGTAAATTTGTTTTTCAATGTTGGTTCCTCTCCACACATTAACAAAATCATGTGCTTCAAGTAGTTATCGGTTCAGCTATTGATTAATGTGTGTGCCCTTGAAATATATATTTTTTGTATTATAGTCTCCTTAAAATAAAATTTCTCAACATCAGCTTTGACTGACACAGTACCTGAAACATTTTAAAAATACTCTTTGTCTGGTTCTGTAGTAAATGGTAAGTGGATTGTACATATGTAGTGCTTTTCCAATCGTCACAACTCAAAGCGCTTTATAACACGTCAGCATTCACCTATTCACTCACACATTCAGACACTAATGCCAGATGACCTCTTTACAAAATGCCAGCCTGCACATCAGGAACTCAGGAACTTTTTTAAATAGTAGGCGACTGCTCTACCTCTTGAGCTGCAGCCACCCCTGTAGAAGGAGGCAGAGTGGCATTTCAATGAAAGCAATACTTATGAAATCCAAATTTTGCCCTTAATACCTTGGGTAGGTGTTACTACAAAATTAGGTTTTCATCATCATTGGAGTAGTTTAAGTTCAGTCAGTTCCTAAATTGAGTGTTCATTTTCCTAGGTTTTTGTATATGTATCCTTGTTTCATTGTATTTCCTGTTTCCTGTAAACCCTGTTCTGTGTATTGTATACCCATTTAATGTCAAATTTCTCTCCTTTTGTAATTAGCTGCCCTGCCCTGATGTGTTTTACCTGTGTTGATTGCCCCACCTGTGTCTCATCATCCTAGTGTGTATATAGTCTCCGTGTTTCCCCTTTGTCCTTGTCAGATCATCTGGTATCGCACTCCTGTTTTCCATGTATCTTCTTGGTTTGTGGATTTATTTATTTTTTTGTATTTTGATTTTTGTTTAGTTGAACTTTGCAGTTTTGGATTTTTGGATCAGCTGTTTTTAATAAAGCTTGTTTTTTTGTTAGTTGCAAAATTTTTGATTTCATTCACACTTTGATTCATTGGTCACATTTTGCTTGAGTGGCAAGTGCACAAAGCACAACAACAGAAATGAGAAGGCAAAGAGTAGGCCATGCATGATATGTCCACAAAAATAGAGTATTGCACAGACAGTTCTACTTTTTGATGAAATACAAAAAGGGATAGAGCATGGAAGAAAGAAACTGATGCCTTTTAACTAAACCCTAGACTCTATCACGATGACATAGGTATGAGTATTATTGATATTATAGAATCAATTAGCCCACCCCCTTCTACTCACCACTGCCTGGTGCCTCAAACACAGTTAGTGAAAAAAATCCTCAAAAAGAGAATGTCTGTCAGCTTCTCAGCTGGTTGTCCTCCAGCTGGTTGACATCGCCTCCTTTTACCACTCATTTTTCCAGTCAAGCTCATTAAAATGGTAAGTGTGCCTCTGCATAAACATCACATTAGTCTCCTTAAGTTATAACACCTTGTGCAGTTGTGACCTTTTGCCATATCTCTATCCCCATTAATATTCCTTTTAGAGTTAAAATTGACTCATGACAAGAGATATTTAGAGGAAACATAGACAACACTTCTGGTCGGTAAAACTTTCTTTCCTTCTGTTGTCAGTTTGCAACCTGCCAGAATTAGAGAATAACTCTCTGTCAGAAAAGTAATTTTCCACCTTACTCCCTTCATGTTTTTATGTTTCTTTGTGAGAGAGTTTTGATATCCCACAGCAGATTCTTTAGTCTTAAAGCCACTTCCCACCAGTGCAATAAGATAATGAGGTGCGGCAGTATGGAAAATCTGCATGCAGTTGTTCTGCATGTTAACTATTCACATCAGGTTGGTTGCAAATTCTTCAGCGTGCAGAGTTCCATCTTGAAGATTTCTCTGCAGTCTCTTTACTTCAGCAGCTAGGAATATAAGGGGACGTATCAACATGTTTCACAGTATCATTTATTGTAACACACACTTGACAATCAAACTAAGAATTTCAAGTCAATAAACTTTTGTAAATTTATTAAGCAATACAGCATTTTTAATTTTACCAAAGAACAAAAATTAGGTGATTTAAAAAAACATATGAATAGCAAAATGTTTACAAGAATAAAAATAAGTACATTTCATGATTAGATTTGGACTTAAACTCATTTACATTTCATGGATGAGGCCCAATAAATTCGCTATGAACCCCAGATTTGATACAATTTGAAACTTACTTTCTGTGCCAACATGTAACATTTGTAAGCAAATTTCAGCTACATTACTAGCTTAATGTTCATTCATTTTATGTTGTGACATCATTGGAAACAAAGGATCTCATTGGTCCAATGTATATTTCCACAGGTGAAAGTCTGCTTAGCTCAAGGTCTAGATATTATTTCACCCATGCAGCGATGTCCATTTGTTAATAAGACCTGACTGAATCTGTAAAATGAGTTTTATGGACCAAAATACATGCTTGGTCCATAAAACTCTTGAGGGCTTTTAGTCAGAACATTAATTTACACTGTTGAAGTGGTCTTCAAAGTCAATTTATGGTTAAACTTTTTTGACTTTGTTTTGCAATTCCTGCTCCTCACATGATTCAGAACATCCTTCATGAATAAGCTGACCATCCATCCTGTTGTACTTCACCTCTCTTTCCCTGTCTTTAATCACTAGCCGGACTTTACTGCTGAACTCCACCTGCACCTCCACCTCTCCTTTTCTCAAAATATCCTTGTTATCGTGTCTCGTTACCAATTTTATTTGAAATCCTGTTGCTCATTTTTCTTTCCCTCAACAGCCTCTGATAATGCTGCCACTAGCAAGTTTTTCTATGGACATGCTCTGATCTCTACCACAACTAAAACATTTAAATGACATGACATCATACAATCTAGTAGTATATTGTCAATTCTAAATCTAGGACCAGTTGCACTAACTGGTCTCAACTAAGACTGGTCATAACTCCTAAATCAGTCTTAGATAAGACCAGTTTTAAGAGTGGATTCTTAATCGGTGGCACCATAAGAGCCTAAGCCGAGTCTTCACTACGCCTGGTTTTAGCAATGTGAAAGGCCACGTTACTGTGGCAATTACCTATCAGCATGTGTTGCTAGGATACACTGATAAATCTTGTTAGTTAGTCTTGTTCATTTCTGTCATTTCACCACAGCTATGGAAGACAAAACAGTGTTTCGAAAATCCCTTTGCATATAAATGCAGTGCTTTCAGTAGCTGCAGCATTGTTGACAAAGCTGTGTTGCAGTCTGACACAAATTTCAAGTCTGGTGACAGCTCTTTAGTAAGTTCAAAAAGGTCTTTCGTGCAGAATCAAAACCTCTTAATTACCCCGTAATCTCTTTACACGTTCAATGAATTGCTTAGATTCTGACTTCATGCCTCCTTCTCACCAGGTGTAGGTTTTATAACTGATCTTAGCGAAAAGAATGCTCAAGCCCTGTTGGTGCAATGAGTGTACCTGCTAAACTTAGAATGCGAAGTTATGACCAGTCTTAGTTAAGACTAGACTTGTGCCCAGTTGGTGCAACCAGCTCCTGAATACTAAGCTTAGCTTCTCAATCCTGTTGGTTAAAATCAGTTCCCTCAGCATTGCTAAACAAGCTGCTGACTTCATGCTGTTACGACTGATAACTTATCTCACAATCAAGGGTACAGTGCTCCACTGAACAAGCTTAAGCAGGTGAGACCTTAATACTCCTCTTTCTTGTCAGTTTGGTGTTGAACCACTTCAACAATCCCTAAACCTCTGACCCCTCAGTATATATACAAAAACCCCTTAATCAATGATTATACTCACATCATGAAAAAAAAGAGAAACATAAAATCTGTTTGGAACAAACATTCATGTTATAGATACTGCACATCGACTCCAACATGCTCAGACACTTCCAAATCTGCTAAGAGTTCATGTTAGATGTTAGGTAGCACTGTTTGACCCATGATGTTCACAATGTAACAGGAAATCTTACTCCCTGAGTGGTCAATTTGTTTCTGCAGTACCTGGGTCCTAGACATGTCTTCTCTATATGTGCATCAGGCTACAGAGCTGTTAATGCAGAGCCACCTGCTATCTAATGGGGATACTCATTTTGCATCAAAAACCTTCTTTGTAAGTATTAGGTTTACAGAAAAAGTTTCACAAGCTACAGAGAAGGCTGGTCAGCCATCTTTATAACATCCTACAAGTCTTTGTACGTGTGTGTGATTTAGCTCGCTGATGGCTCCATTGCTATATGGCCCCATCTAGTGGCAGACTGGTGAAAAACTCTGTCAACTCTTAGATAAATCTGGTGAATGCTGAAAAAGTTGATGCATATAATGAAGATGCAATATTTTTTCTAACCCTAACCTGCATATGTGGGGCTTTTTGCTTTTTATTCAATTTTATTTATGGGTGGACATGATCCCTGATCTTTCTCCTTGGGTCCTTCAGAATTCTAGCACTGCAGCAATTTATAAGGGTCAGGGTCGATGAGAAAACAAATTTACTTTTCTCAAACCTACAGCTATGGATGGCTGATATATTCAAGGATAAAAGCAAAATTGATACAGTAATTTTAATTATGCCAAGTTGACACACAAGGTGGATCAGACATAACTAAACTTTAATATTAAAT
Organism: Acanthurus lineatus; assembly: GCA_029814665.1. Taxonomy (NCBI): domain Eukaryota; kingdom Metazoa; phylum Chordata; class Actinopteri; order Acanthuriformes; family Acanthuridae; genus Acanthurus; species Acanthurus lineatus. Next base: position 6,857 of record JAPZDV010000307.1, read on the forward strand.
AAAGTGCTGAGGAACCCTGTATTTATTTCCATTCTTTAAATCACACAAGAGTAAGGTATGCACACAGCTATGAAAAACCCTGATTGTTCTCTACTTGTTTTATCTAATTACACATATTAGGGTATCCACTCCAGTATCCACTATTCTATTACATAAGGGTTAGAGATATACTTTTACTGTACCTCTTAGATACTTAATTTTTACAAATTGTGTACAGTATATTATATTGTATATGCTCTGTGAGAATAAATGGTATGAATTAACAATACATACAAATAACATGTCCTTTCATAGTTAAATACATTTTGCATTTAGATGAGTGAAATGTATGTGTAATTTGGTCAAAGACTTCTCTGAGGAGTGTAAAAAATGTGTTAGAATTGAAACATTGCTTTGTTTAGCTAAGCCCTAAATTTCTTATACTTACATTAAAAAAGTATATAGTTTTGGCCTAAAAATCAAGGCAATGTATCTGAATTTAAATTGTTGAAACAAAAATGCTTATTTGCATCATTTAAGTGGCTGCTGTCCTACTTTCAATATTACTTTATACAGGCTATTTGTCTCCACCTAATGGCTGATCTTTCTCCACTGTAGGCCATCTGTTGATGAATTCCTTAATCCCCAATGTCTAATATCAGACAGAATTGACAACTTGTAGCAGTCTATTTAAACACTATTAAGTTGCAGGATTTCTGGTCTGGACTGTGGAGATTTTATGAATTTGCCATTCATAATCACTTTTGAATTAATAAAGATACTACTTTTGAAATTCTACAAAAAACTACAGATCACAAAAAATAATGAATACAACACATTCACTCCTACTTCTACTATACCTCCAGTAATCACTAATCTATATTTCAAGAATCAGAAGAAAAAAAGTGAAAAAATATGAAATAATGTGATTTATTATGTTAAAGCTGAGGATGTTTGACCAAATATCATCATTAGGGTATTTCCTGATCAATCAAATCTATATTACCTGATGATCAAGCTGAACTGTTATTTAAATAGTGGATGGATTGCATTTTATAGTGCTTTTGTAGTCTTGAGATACTTAAAGTGCTTCACATGTGAGCAGGTATCCAGTCATCCACATGGCAGGCAGCTTCTCTTCAAAGACCCAGTCTGCTAATCAGGAAATGATACACACATTAACACACTGATTGAACAGCTATTAAGAGCAAAAGGGGGTTCAGTATCTTACCAAAGGACACTTCCACATGCAGACAGGAGAAGTCAGGATCAAACCAACAACCTTCTTATAAGTAGAAAAGCTTGAACTTATCAGAGATGTTAGCTGCAATTAAGAGGTCTGTAACATTTTTTCAGTAGTCATGGAATTTCAGTTAGTTTTTCTTCATTAGTCTTTCATCGTAATTTTGACATTCAGATTACATTTTGATTTAGTTTTAGTTTTCAGAGTAAGTTTTCTATTTTCAATTTCATAATTTTTTTCATAAAAAGATAATGGTTTTATTGATTTTCAGTGTAAACATTTTTTTTCATTGCTTGATTTGTTTTAGTTTTACTTTTGGTTCAAAAATTAACCCTGATCTGTACGTACACCAGTATGACTGAGTTTCAAATGCAGAGTTTGATGGATGGTTGATTGCACTGCATGAACCCTCTGCTGGGTCACACTCTGATTTTCTGTAATGAAAAATCAAAGAGACAGGCAAGCAAAAAATCTGAAAATTCTGAAAAATACAGTTTCAACAGCATTAGTTGGCTTGAACCTGATGATGTATAGTTGGCTTTATGACAAGAGTACTACTATATAGGACGGTGGTGTATACTCTGTTAAAAGGAGACAGATTCATATCATATCTAGTTGAATTTCTGCTTCAGTAGGGCCTGGTGTGTGTGCCCCCAATATACATAAACCAGGGCAAGCCAGTAAGTTTAAAACTTGGGGAGGTTGGTTTCCTTGCAGGCATTAAAAGAAGTCTTGACCAACATAACTAACAACTAATATACTTAACATTATCTAGACAGTTTACCATCATGAAATAAAAACAGAAGACAGTAAATGTGCTGCATGGACTTTTTAGCTGTTGTTTTTAATATGCATTAATGGTGACATTTTCACAGCTATAAAAATTATGTATGAGAGCAAAATGCATAAGCAGAGTGAGGCAGACCTAGCGGCTGCCAAGCAATAATAGAACACTTCAGGCATATGTGCCACAGCTACCTGCAAATGAAAAGAAATATCAATAAACATAAGTTTTCTATGTTAATGAATTATTAAGTTATTATAAATTTGTTAAAATCCTTTTTTTTAAAAAATATGCCTTCATTCTCCTTTCCAAACAACTGAGTTTGACTGCTGAGCAAGTAAAATGTCTTTCACTTGCCTGAAGGGCAATTGGCTGAAAATGCACGATGTCAAGCCCTGAAATCTCTTACCAGCCTTAATTTATCTAAACAAATGAACAATTAATCATCTGAATCTTTTACAATTGAAACCTGCTAAAACCACAAACATCAAACCAGAAATTTAGACAACTAGACCATAGTTCACATCTGAAGTCCTCAATAGAATCTTAAACCGACTGTTCTGTCAATTCCTGTCTTGCATCGATGTATTAGATTTGTGCTGAATTTATTGTTATCAAGGCACTCTTTATTATCACAATAGTTTTCAAGTTTTTTGTCATTACCACTGCAGCAGCAAAAAAACCCCTGCAAATTTGATCCATAACATTCCACTTAAAACACAGATTTAAATAAGCATTAAGCTAGGATATTTCTGATTTTTGATTCTACTCTGACCTCTCTGAAACAATTTTGCTTGTTAAATATCTCTGCAATACAGAGGCTCTGTAAGGAAACTCCAGCACTGGTTTAAAGATCCTGCATTTTATTGTCTGTAATTAAATGTTTTTTACTTTTTTATATGTTGTCAGCTTATTACAGTGACCTTGGGTGTCCTGAAAGGCGCTTTCAAATAAAATGTATTATTATTAATAATTACATTAACTGTCAAAGATGAAGAAAAATTTCACTCATTCATTCATTCATTACCACACACAACAATGCATCATGTACTTGGAAGGTCAGCACAGTTGACTTCGGGGGGGTGGGTTGTTTGATCCACTTTATTGAACATCTGGTTCTCTTTCTCACTAAAGTGCTTGAAAGGTAGTAAGAGAAATCGAGCAGCACTGACATCCACAACATTCTTGCCAGATTTCTCCATTATTTTAAAGATGGTGTCTATATTCCCTGTCTTTTCACCAGACTTGAAGTATGAGACAACTGTGGCACATTTATTTGCAATGCCTTCATCATCAATATCATGCCTGTGAGCTCTTCAAAATGAGTCTTCATGCCAACTGTCTCAAATAAATATGGCTATTCATTTGTAAAATCAGAAGTCTCCATTTCAGGGATTATGTCTTTGCTCATAGTGAAGAAAGTGGGTGGGATTTCTTCTTCATTTGTTCTACTAACTTTTCTCTTTAAGAAAATTAAAGTGCTTCCTCTCCTTAAGTTATCCACTCTGCTGATCATCTGTCTTGTGAGTGAGTCATATAAACTGCCAACAATTTCACCTTCAATGACATCTCGCAGGATACACATTTGCAATCTTTCTAGCAATCTCAGAGTGCTTCTTCCTGGGTGTTGGGCATATGGTTAAGATTTCACTGACAATCAGTTGTATCATTTCAAGTCTCTCACTTTTCATGGTCACTTTCCTGTTTCCAGCTTTGTCATGCTCTCAGGTGGCATCTTCTTCCAAGGAATTTCAAACTTGAAATGCCAGCTGTTGTCAGACACTTGAAGAGGTGTGATTCCCATACTTGAACTAGAGGTTGACATTGGTGAGTGTGAACTTGTTGAGCTGTAGACACCCGACAGGGTGCAGAGGCAAACAAAGAATAATTTTTGCTGATACCAAATGATGATTCAACATGTGCTGCGATGCCAACCATAATCCATTTCTCCAAATACTGTACATGTATTTAAGGGAGAGTTAATTAATAATTTAACCCATTTTAGAACCAAAACTTTATGTGCAAATCTGAACTAACACTTTTATAACTGGTACATTAATAGCTACATATTTGATCTGACCCAGGGTCATAAGTGCACATCTTTGATTTGGAATTGGTTTTGTGTCTTAAAATAAATGACATGATGTGTCATATTAGGTTATACAATCTGTTACGCTCCAACTTTTAGCATGTACATATACACCAGACAAGATGTTGCAGGTGATACAATAAGAAGAAACTAGAGTTGAAGGAGCCTCCCATCAAAAAGATTCAAGCTCAGGAAACATTATGGTCTGCAAGTGGTCATAGCTCCCAATATTATAGCTGTAGACACTTTGCAAACAGCAGTGACTTGTAATAAAACTGCATTACCTAAGGTGGGTAGATCAGTGACAATACATAAAACATGCTTGACTCAAATTTTCATGCTACAATTCTTATGGAAGAAAATATAATTAGAAATCTATAATCACAGCATTCATCAAACTTTCCTGAGGACAAAAAAGCTGAAATGTAAAAGTACCACATGTTTGTCTTTAACAACCCTGGCTGAATAGTGAGCTGCATGATGCACCCGACCCTCTGCTTGTTCAGAGTTATAGTTGACGAAACATGAGTTGTAATGGTAGAATTATAAAAAAGTTTCTAACCAAAGTTAGGGCATTATGAAAGTACAGTTTCAGCATGACAAGAGCCTTGTACATGTAATACAGTGACTTTGGAAGCCTGAATCAAATTTGGATTATTTGTAATCACACATTTTACCCATCTCTGGCGTTGGACATTTTCCAACGTCGCAGTCATACATCAAGAGGAGAAGTAAACATCACAATGTGCTGCATTTGTTCATGCAGTTGTTCAGTAAACAGTTAAGTAATGAAACATGATTCTCCAGATATTTCTTGCACAAGTTATCATCTCCCTATTATTTTGTGCCAAACCAGGGACACAAGATTATGATCAAAACAGCTGAAAGCTGTAACTGGTTTACCAGCTAACCCAGACACTGAAAGTGATGGAATATTTACAAAGACTGAAACAAAGACGTAGAGTTATGTAGAGATTTGTAGAAATATGTACCCTAAATCATGTGAATAATTGATGAATTCGAAAGCATTTCACGCCAAATGTGTCTGGCTGCTCCCCATTTCTCTTACCTTCTTGTCTCATCCATAGCACATGCAGTATGCAGCACACAGCTGATGTGGTGTGCAAAAGATGTTTCATCCCTTTGCATCATCTTACAGAAGAGTATTGCATTTTAAGAAAACAAGTCAATGAATATATTGTTGTAAATGTAGTGAGCAGTCTGTCTCAAAAACAGGCATAATTCAAAGAGTCATTTTTTTCTGCAATGCTTGCTGGTTAACATTTTGATTTCAATCCATGATAATACCTCGTCTGCAAGGTACAAAAGATTACAAATGAGCCAGTCTTTTAAACAGCTTTCGGAAAGGAGCAGAGTCAGATTGAGCTCTGTTAACAGAGTTGTAGGCTACAGCCCATAACTTTTTTCGGCATAATTTTGTCTCCATTCTTCCAGTTAACTTGCAATAACGGGACCCACTGTTTATTGTTTTGATCCCCTGAGGCAAAGTTAATTTTGCTTGTTCCCATTAGATTTGCATGAGATTCCAATCCCAATGCAAGGCCCTACTCCATATGTTTCATTTATATACAACTCACTTTCTTTTCCTTCAACCAACCACAATACCTGCAACTGACAGTTACAGTAGAAAGATCAAAATAAGACAAATTTTGTGTAACACAGGCATACTATATATACTTACCAGGTGAGGGCATCTCTTCAAGGTTGTGTTTGAGGACTGTCACAGGTTGTATATAAGAATAGTTGGTCGATGGTAGGACTGTCCAGTAATATATATATATATATATATATAGATATTTTTTTTTAG
>JAPZDV010000308.1:0-12761 GCA_029814665.1 Acanthurus lineatus
CTTGTTTATGGTTTGAAGATGCAGACATGTGCGATAGTAATGTCTCTCACTTACCAACAAAAATTACTGCTAAAGACTGTTCAAAACAATTCCCTGATGTTCTTCACGAAAGCGGAGGTAAACTGTTTTGCACCCCGTGCAATATTGTTGTGGAACAAAAACAAAAATCATCAATTGACAAACACTTTTCTACCGCGAAACATATTAGGAGAATGGGTGAAACGAGCGGACCACAGACCAAACAAATCACCATGACGGTGATTTAATCCTGCTGTAACAAGTCACCTTTGATTTTTAATGAATTATACAAAACAAAGAAAAAAAAATGCAACTTTTTATCAATTTTCACTGTCTCCCGCAATTTCATCACAACAAATACACTTAAAACATTGCACTTACATCGCAATTTTTTAGAAAAGCTGCCACGAATTCAGGCATTTTAGGCCGCAACAATCTTGAAAAAAGCCCACGAAATCCTGGAGGGACTGATAGGTCAGCACTCCTGACTCTATCTTTCTTCTTTTGAAAACCTGTTGATCAGTTTATACAAAATGATAAAAAGTTGGCTTGATATCTAGGTTATTAATGGCATCCACATTACATGCATTATTGTAAAACACTGCTCAATACTTACACATCCATCAAGTTCTTAACCACGTCCATTTCTTTTCTTTCAAGGGATCTTACTCGACCATTTTTCTGGTATTATGTGAAATTTGTTAATTGTAAATTCAGGATATTCATGTGACCAGTTTAACACAATATTTAATTCCTCTCTGTTGCCACTGTACCACTGATTTAGTGCATGTCAGTTGTAGTGAGTAGTGAAAGATTGATGGTTGTACATTTTTGCCAGAAGGCTCCAGGAAAGGACTCAGTGGAATGATGCCTCCTTTAGCTTTGTGAGAGGGACTCAGACAGAGGAGTTCTCCTTTGGCTGAATGCAGGGGACTTAGAGGGACTCCTTTGGCTGTGTATACTGGACAGAGAGGGGCTCCTTTGGCTGTGTATAGTGGACAGAGAGGGGCTCCTTTGGCTTTGTGTGAAGGATTGAGAGGAACTGCTTTGATGGATGTCAGGGATGTTTATTTAACACAAAATACAAAAATGGTTGAACATAATCACCTACCCGATTGTGCTTTCTTTTGAGCCTGTTTGGGCACAGTGGGATGACGGGGATTATCTGTAATGGAGCAGACAACTATTGTTGACATACACTGCTAATCTAGTAATAACAAAAAGGAAAACAACTACTTTAAGTGTTAAAAAGGTCGTATAAACATAAAGTGCTTTTTAGTAAGGCATTGGGCCAAAAAGTGCATACCTATATTTTCATTTGTATGGGTGTAGGCAACAACTGTTTCAGCAGTCCCTAGATGTTTGTCAGGAAGGTCATCTTCAACAGGTTACATTCAATTTATTTGATATGTTCGTTAGAAGACATGTAGGGCCCTGTAATTTCTGCTATTATTAAATCACAGATGGAATCACGAAATTGGCCAAAAAAACAGAACCTACTGTTAAACACAGAATATTATGGAACTGACCATAATTTGACTAAAATTCTGTTTTTTGTTTCTGTCAGTTGCAATGTTCCTTTCATAATTAAATTTACAGTCATATTTCAATACATTTTCTAATAAATTGTGGACTTTTTATAACTTATGTTAATAACACACTCTCTATGGTAAAATTAGGGTAAAAACAAAATTTCTGAAACCAGAATTTCAGTAAATTAAAATAGTAAAAACAGAAATGGGGAAAAATAAAACGGAATTAGGAAAAAAAATAAAACAAATATCACAGGGCCATAAACATGAAACTGCCATGACACATGACATAACATGGAATATCTATGAATGTTTCCCTGTTGTTAAGTGTCATTTGGTCAATTGTGTCATTTTTAATGTTAACTCACTGTAAGGGTTAACCCTGACAGTTTATTTAAACCCTTTCCTTCTAGCCTGTTGCCAAAAAGCTCAAAGAAAAGGAGAACAATTAACTAACCCCTGTATTATTCAGTCAAGGGAATTTGCAAAGACAATGCTGTATTTTCGTATGTAAAGTATAGAGACATGCAACCCGCATACTTGATGACGATATGACGTAGGTTTGTCAGATCAGGTCTGTTATTAATTTTGGATAATTGCAGTGTGAAACTGAAATCGACTGGACCAATGGTGTATGCAATGTAACAAAAATGTGAATTTTAGTTTTGGACCTTGGTCCGGAATTTCAGGTGTGCAAGCACCTCAGCATCAGGAAGTGGTTGTAAAAGCTCCCAGGCAGCAGCCCACGAAGAACAAAAGGTCCAGTGTACAGTTAAAACTGTCTGAATGCAGTTGCCTTCCATCCGTCCAGAATAGTGAGACTGTACGGTTGTATGGTGAATTCCCTTGGCAATTTCCCATTGAGGGGCCCAAGTTTGGCTGAAATTATACCAGTTTGTCTCTGCCAGTAAGACTGACTGCTGAATTGATCATCTGTTCTTAGGGAAATCTTCTTTTGTGACCGATAATTATAGACAATCCTGTGGTTCACATGTTTTCCATCAGTAGTGCATCATTTGCAACTATGGTATGCATTGTGTCCCTTTTATGCATTTCAAAAGAGCTCTTGCTGGAGCACCACAAATGAAAGCAGTGACCCTCATATTTTAAGTTTTACCTTGGAATGCAGTTCCATCTTGTTGGGGTCTGTTAAGCTCTTTAAAAAAGACTGACATGAAGTCAGTAACTGAAGCAGGTTGTCCTCTGCTGCAAAATTATGGCTATCATAAAGGGCTGCAACATTTTGACACTGCACAGAATTGGCCAAATCTGGAGATTTGATGACTTGTACAATAGCAAACCATCTACATTGAAATTTAGGAGTACATCATTGACTCTGAAGAACTCATCTAGATACTGTAAAAGTGTTTTCAAAATTTCACACTGAAGACCAAAATACAGATATTTACCACCACATGATTTCTGTTTTTACATGGTGAGGAGTGCTTGGCAGTTTTCTTGCATCTTTAAGCAGTTGATGTCCACGTTTTTAAACACAGAGGAGCTGGTCAGCAGCTGGGTATGTTGCTTTATTCTTGACAGACCATTTATCAAAATCACTTTTTAGAAGAGAATAGAAACTTTATTGTCAGTTCTTCAGTAAAAACAGAAATTTGTCTTTGACACGGCTTCATCACAAATTAAAAACACACTTACAAACACATTTACACACAACAACAGATAAGAACAGTGCAGCCTATTTTGTGTTTAGAACAGTTATTGCAGATGGGATAAATGATTTCTTTTTAAATCACTTTATACAGAAACAGATACTTCCTCAGATAAATCATCACTTTGACAGTTTCTGTCATTCTTGCTGTAGCTGTCATTCTCAGAATCTGCTATTCATCTCCTTTGGATCTTCTCTTGGAATGCTGCTGCCGGTTGCACTCAGGCCAGTCTCAGGAAAAGAAGGTTGGTCGGTCTCCAAGTCACTGCTCGATGACACCATAGCAAGTAACTCAACATTTTTCCACCACCATTTTTAGTAGCAAGCCTTCCATGAAGAGGTAAAACATGCTACAGTAAAGATTAGAAATTATTCTCGAAACTTCCATTTTTATTCAAAATGAGAAAGTAAAACCAACAAAGACAACATTACTTTTATGAGCCCCATTTTTTTGGCTGCATGTGTGTGTGTCATGGATATATTAAGAGTCGCTCTGCCAGTTCCATGAAATGGAATTAAGGGGCAGAGGGATGGATGGCGCAAGCATATGCACATATAGCAAATATAACGCGTCTTAAACCCACATGACTGCATTACTTTACATTATCTAAATATATGATATGCTGTAGGCCTACGCACTAAGACAAATACACAAACCTGAATTTTAATTTTCTTCTCCCTCTAAAGTGGAGATACTTGTGTAAGGGGTCATTCAATAATTATATTTGATCAGTAACAGTAAATATCAGTAAGTAACAGTAAAAATAACTATCTGATTTCAAATTTAAATTTTCTTTGGCACTTCCAGCCATTGATCTTCCTTCTCCCAATATGCCTTGTGGTAGATTGCTGCCTCTCACAGGCAATTGGTATCACTTCATGGCTTTGCCATTCTCAGAGAGGTAATCCTGCTGCAGATACAATGACCAGGGCTGCTTTTACTGTCTCCAGCTGGTTCTAAGGTAGAGATTTAGAAAGATTTAGTAGTTTGTTTGTAGTTGCAGGTTCTACAGTGTTCATCCTAATACTTTCCCATCTTCACTTTACTTCTTCTGTTGGGTTTTACTGCTAGGCTTAATACTGTTAATAACACTGTAAATTAATTAATGCATTCATGAATTAATCAATAAATCAACATGATACATCAATTAGAGTGCCTTTATTAAAGAAGCGTTGTCAAGTTGTCTTTCCTAGTAGATTCTCTGATGCAACACTATTTTCTTCCTTGAGTAGAGATATTAACTCCCTTTTTTTCTTAATATTCATTGCAGCCTATTAGTACATGTTTGACAGTTTCAGGTGTTTTACAGTCAGGTCCAGTTTGTGTTTTTCCATTATATGCAGAGTCTGGTTAAGTCATGTGTGGTCTATTTTTAAGTAGGTCTTCTCTCTTTGGTTCCTGCACTGTATCAGTTATAATATTCTTGCCAAATTATGTGTATATGATCCTTTATGATAGTTCTGACTTGTGCCTCATGTTTGTATATCTATTGTGTGTAACTTTTTTATACTTCCCACTCATGAGGTCTCGAGATCTCGAGGTTACCTTTTTGTATTTGAATAGAACATGAATGAAGACAATATGTTGAGTCAACATACAGATCTTGGTAAAATTTAATTTAAAAATTTAAAAAAATCAATGTTGATTTATTAATATCTTGTTCATTTTTACACAGTTATTTAGCATTAAATAATGTTTCAACATTGTTTCGATGTTAAAAAAAGGCTTACATTCTTTAAAGTATGTTTCAATGTTGAAGCACTGTCAAATGCCAGCTGGGGTGTTGTTGCTAAAACGGTGCCAAGTAAGCTCTAACAAAGCATTGAACTCTTAAGTTTTTACTAATTCCACTTCTTAGGATGGGGAGACAAAACATTGGCAGTATTACTAGACCCGAGTCAGAGTTTCAGTATTGCTTGAAATTAGTACATTCTTGTGCTGCTGTCCATTTTGATCATATTTACTGTTATTTACTAATGAATGTAAGTTGAATTGCATTGTGTAGACCTATTGACCAGTAGCTAAAGATCTTGCTCATTTCTTGTAGCTTTGCATTACTGTTTTGACATGAGACAAGGCATTGGGCTTAAAAACTTTGTTGTAACTTCCCTATAAAAGATTTGATGATAAAATAAATTTAACTAGGGTTGTGTTACAGTGTAAAATAATTGGGTGAAACACAATACTAGTTACATTTATTTCATCACCAAATTATTTGATGAAAAAATAAATTAGAAGGCCCGAGAAGGTGTTCAGAAAAAATGACTGTTGGGTTAAACTCTTGTTGTTTAATCATGCCCTGTTTTGTGTGCTGCAGACAGGTATACTTGGTTGTGTTTGTGCAAGAAAACATCAAAAAATGCAAGGCAAGAAAAACTGTATTTGAGGTGCTAATTCACAGCACAAAGATATTTTGATTTAATAGGTTTTAAATAATCATGGTCTAACAGTTCTGCTGACGAACCCTCATGTATTTGTCACAACCATAAGCTGTCCCTCATTTTCCAATTTTTAAATATAGCTGTACATGATCACAATAAAACATTTTTGGTAAAGATTTTGAGGTCTAGGTCCAGGTGATGCATTAAATATCTAATACTGAGCCATTATGTTTTGTGAATAGGAGACATTTACTTCATCTACTTCAAAATTAAATAGTAATTTTGGTCTAGAGAACTCTGTTGATGGACCTTCTCGTCTTTCTCATTTATTTTTCTCCTTTTCCTTTTTTCATTTTCTCCCCTACTCCTTTGTTGTTCTTCCCTCTTAAAATTCTTGATACTGGCTCACTTTTGAAAAGAAGGTAATATGTTTTAATGTTTAATATTTGCTTTTTACAAGTTACTGTAGAATGTGTCAGAATTTTAGCATTACCACAGCCTGTCTGTTGATTTTTCTGTGTTTGAGATGAGCAGCAATTTTAATGCTCACTTTGATTGACAGGGCTTTTTTATGCATTTTCCAAACAATACTGATGCTATCAAAAACCAAAAGAACATTTTAGAACAAAAAAGTGTTTCAGACTTGCATGAGAAAACAGAAAACCCCCTGAAACAAACACTAGGGCTGTGCATGATGTCAAACCTTGAGTTTAGTTTTGGTTTCAGCTCCCAACAATCACAAAAATTCAGTTAAGAAAAGATGATTATTTTGCTGCGTTCCTTTTCACAAGTGTACTCTTACTTTGTCTTATCAGTGCTTTATTACTGTACACTCTGGGGGCCCGTCATAGCGAGTTTGCCAACTTGGGGTATCTGGCTGGACTGAGATTTTGATGGGCAAGGGCTTAATTGCATGCACACATTCACTAATGAAAAACGTGTATTTTCCAAAATCAAAACTACACCATTAAATTGAATTCAAAAGCAAGACAAAAGAAAGAAATAACCTATCCTACTCCATATACATAGCCAATACATTAAAACTAGGAGTGTAGCAGCAATTTCAAAAGTGGAGGGCTTATAGGCCTGGATTTCAACACAGATTTGTTCACACTGTAGCATTTTCAAGGTGTGTTCAGACCACAAGCGATGAATGCAACGCTATTGCAAGAAATGCCAGTACCACGTTGCGTTATTATATCGGGATTATATTTGGTTCATCGTGTCAATCATGTAATCTCTTCAACCACTGATTGAATGTCGCGGCAATAAGGCACTGGAGGTGATGAACACCTTATCACATGATACGCGTTGCATGCATATTACATTGCCCAAAGTGACATCGCGTGTAATCACATCATTACATTTACTTTGTATGTAGTCTTCATCGCGTTTATCATTTTCAGTCTGAACACACTGTCAAGAGTCACTAGTCACTTTTTAGATACCTAAATAAGTCACTAACAAAGGGACATGACAAAGTGTCGGTATTTGACAAGCTTGGAATGCACACACAAAACTACACATTGTCATGACCCCACACTTGGTAACTTAGCCAAATATATACGTGCACACTCACCTTTGTGCTCACATACAGGGGCCTATTTTGGCCTAGTGCGACTGTAAGCAACAGACATAGGCTTGTTTATTATATCTCCAACTAATCGTTAGGGAGAAATGTAACTGGCTTGCTTGAATGCCCTCTGGGGTCCCAGCTCCATTGTGGGGAGTCTTTTTATAAGCAGCAGCTCCCACTCTACTGTGATTGCGATGTGATTGGCTGTATACTTGCCAGCAAGTACTAGCCAATCATATGAGCTTGACCAGCTGTCCCATTAGGGATACACATTGCACCCTAATCAGAGAGTAATTTTAGAGCTTATACTTACCAGCCATAATGCAACCGCCAAATCATATGGTTTTGGTGTGAGAATTGTTTGGGCAGCATGAGATAGACCATGTAAGTGTGTGTTGCATGCCAGAAGTGTGAGAGTTGGTAATCCTGGTCATAGTCTAATTTATGGCCCCATAGTCTCACGATGAGACAAAAAGTGCATTCGTGCATTTTAGACCTTGTTCATCATTAATTGCAGGAATGGTTTGATTAGCAGTTCTTTGGCGTAGCTGATGTGCAAGTGCTCGTCCAGCCTTTTCCCCGTGTTCATAGTGGGCATGTTTAGCTTTGGAAATGAGATATTCAGCCTGCCGCAAGGAACAAGGGATCAAACTCTGTCTGTAGTGACAGATGTTTTTTACTCGTATCTGCAGTGGGGGAATGGCTGTACAGCATATCTAATTCTAGTATTTCATCTGTCAGTTTTGTAAGATGTTCAGTACTAGCTTTTTTTTTATTTGCGCAGTATGAAATTATTGGGCCCCTTAAATATGCCTTTAATGACTCCCATGCAATGGTGACATCCCTGGGGTTTGATTGATGTTGAGAAACACTTTAATTTCAGATGATATGAAACTAATGAACTCTTCCTCTGAAAGAAGCAAAGGGTTAAATCGCCATGGACGATATGTAGATTGTGAATTAGGAATATGCATTTTCATATTCAAAGGACCATGATCCGAGATAACTATAGCTCCATATTCACATCCTTTTACAGTATGTAGGATTCTTTTGTCTAGGAAAAAATAGTCGATCCGTGAGTACGTCTTATGGACCGGGGAAAAATAAGAGTATGCTCTGGAGGTGGGATTATAAAACCACCACACATCCGCTATACCATAAGTTTTAAGGAAAAGCTGTATAGAATGAGCTGATTTGGACAGACATACCCTCTTAGAAATACTCCGATCCAAAAAGGAAGAGAGTGCACAGTTTGTGTCACCGCCGAGTATAAGGTAATGTGTCGTCATATCTGGTAAGCAAGAGAAAAAATTAGTAAAGAATGTGGGATCATCCCAGTTTGGGCCGTAAATACAAGCTAATATAACTGGCAGTGTGTATAGTTGTCCTACAACAATTACATATCGCCCGGAGGAGTCAATTTGCATTTGATACCGTGAATGGAGTAGTTTTACTAATCATAATAGCAACACCCCTAGCCTTGGAGTAAAAATTGGATTGGTACACTTGACCCGCCCACCCCCTAACGAGCCGAGACTATCCTCTGAACGTATATGGGTCTCTTGTAAAAAAGCTATGTCTGTGTTAAGCAGTTTTAAGTGTGAAAAGACCTTTTTGAACTTCACTGGGTGATTGAGTGATTTCACATTCTAGCTTATAAAGTTAACTGGGCAACCATCATAACCTCTCATGTCATTTACATTGGCCATAATGTATGTACAAAGAAATGTGTACCACACATGAAACCCAGGGACACCAAAACATGATAACAAATATACTCAAATAAGAAAGAAAAGGTCTGACAAAGTAATATCAAATTGTAAATTGGTCCAGTAATCTCCCATCCCCCATCACCTATCTGAACAAGGTAAAGAAATCCACACATATAGTGTTTGCATTGGGGAACTATGGAGCTAGTCACTTTGGCTCCCACCAAGCCTCCAATGTGAAGAGAAATAGAAACAGCTAAGCGTATTATGATAAAGCCTTAACTATATAGAACAGTAGACTAGATTTATAATTTTTAGAGATGAAAAAGAAATCTGACTTATATTGAGTAGCTAAGCTAAGCAACAAGTATTTTTAAATCTCTTGATGAACATTTTAAGCTCCATGCATGTCTTGAAGTGGAATAAAGATAATTGGTTTATTCTGATCTATGTAACCTGTAGCAATGATCAGGAGCTGGACTGGCTTTGGGTATTTAAATCAGGATATTCTGTACGTGAGAGTGAGACTAATAGTTAAATAATAATAACACCAACCTATCAAAGGAAGCATGAGATTAGATACCACCCTGTGGTTAAAAAGTTCAAACCTGTCAGCCGTAAGCCAGAACATAGGCTCACAAATGGAAAGATTTTCAGTCTCACGGGCACTGTCCAACCTCTGGGGTGGAATAATGTTCTTCTTGACATACGCCATGGCTTTGTCTGGGTCAGTAAACTCCATGTCCTCCCCTTTGTAAGTGACCCTGAGCCGAGCTGGAAACAATATTCCGTACCGAACTCCTTGTCGGTCACGAAGAAGCTTCCTCACCTCAGTGAACGCAGCCCGGGCTTTGGCCACAGTCGCAGTGTAGTCAGGGAAAATGGTAACCGGTTCTGCATTGAAACGAAGTGGACCTCGAGTGCGAGCACGGCGCAGTACCTCAACACAGTCTTGATAGTAGTGTAGTTTAGCAATGATGGCACAAGGTTTTCCACCCGGTCTCTTTGACCCCAGGGTCCGGTGTGAGCGGTCAACCAGTGGCTCTTTATCCAGCTGTAGCACCTCAGTTAGCAGCTTTGACACAGACGTTGTAGTGCTGGAGTCGGGTGTTTCGGGGATGCCGATGATTCTTATATTACACCTCCTCATTCTTCCTTCCATATCCTCACACTTCTCTTGTAGTTTTGTCATTTCCGCCTTCATCTCACTCACTGCGTTCTGAAGAGTAGCCACCTCATCCGACCATGCAGATAGCCCGCCTTCCACCTCTTTGATGCTAACCTTCACTTGGTCGATCTCGGAGTTCAGCGCCGCAGAGTTATTTATTATCTCGGTCTTCACCGCTTTCAGCTCATTCTTGAGAAAGTCGAAGTCCTCAGCGAGGGCACTTTTCAGCTCTGACTTTATCACAGCTGAAATGTCCACTTTAAGTGAGAGAAGGATTTCTGACTTTAAGCCTGCAATGTCCATCTCTCCTGCATCCGCTGGGGGTGGGGTCCTCTCACCTGGACTCCTGGCAATACTCTGGTCCGAGGAGGCGTTGGGCCTTGTGTTGGAATGTCCGGTATACTTATATTTCCGCAAGTTCGTTGCCATCTGTGCGTTTCCACGGAGCTAGTCCACTTAAAGGTTATGTTTAGGAAATGTTAATTGTTACCTAGGATGGGATACGCTTGACAAATTTCGCTTAAAATAGAGGTTCAGCGGGAGTTTATGCTAAACACAGCTTACTCCATTGTGGCCAAGCCACGTCCCCCATGAGAAGAGGATTTTGATCATTATTATGTGCCCCCTCAACCTCCAGTTAACTGAAAAAAGACGCCATTCTTCTCAACTTTTTATTCTGCACCTTTGTTTATAAATAAAAGCTGTTCTGAATTATATCCCTGCTCTCTGTGTGTTTTGGTTCATATTTACCTTGCTGCAGTACAATCTGGCCAAACATGGACCCAGCACACACTTTCCCTGCCCAAAATCAATTTAAACGCATTGAGGGAGTCCTCCAGCGACATGAGGCTGTCATTGTGTCTTCTGCAGCTGAGGCAAAGCAGGTGGCAGCCACTCAAGAACAGGCTCTCTCCTCTTTGGCTAACCAAATGCCTACAGGGACTAATAATGGTCATCGCCCAGTTAGCCCCTGTAGGCTCTGCTCCTACACCTACTCCACCAACAAGCTTCTTTCTGCCACTGAGACCAGTTTCTTAACTACGCATTGGTGACCCTGAATGTTATGCAGGTGAGCCAGAGGGTTTTTACCCATTCCTCACCAACTGCACCATTTTCTTGGTATTACAACCTCTCACTTTTGCTGACCTTAGGAAGCTAAGGTCGCTTTTACCATAAATCAGCTAACAGGGAGAGCTAGGCTATGGGGCACCATTTGAGTTTCATTTGAGTCATTTGCTGCTGAGCTATACAAAGTCTTTGGGCAGGGTGCCCATTCATTTGATGCTGGTGGCCTTTTAAGTTTATGTCAGGGAAATCAGTCAGTTTCTGACTTCTCAAAAGACTTCTGCACCAAGGCTTACTCTGTAAGTGACTGGAACGAGATTGCTCTTTGTGATGTCTTTCTGCATGTGCTGGCTAACATCAAAGATGAGCTTGTGTTTTACGCCCTTCCATCCTCTCTTGATGATGTCATTGCCCTTGCAAACAACATAGACCTTCATATCCAGGCTTGCAAGCGAGAGAGACGACAAACACCCTCCACTTGCTTGTCTGCCCTTGCATCACAAGGCTCTGCCTCCAACTTGGCCCATGTGGTATTGGCTATCTAAAGTAAATAATAGTAAAATTAGTAATAGGATTTAATATACATTAAACCTACCTCGGGGCACCACCCTTAGAAAGGGAAATGATAGTCAATCATTTAATCAGTCTCATAAAAGTACTAACTATCAATTTGGAACTATGAGAATTAATTAAATTGATAATTATAATCAAAGTCCTAATCAATTGTCAGTAAAAGTTGAAGGATTTGGAGTTCTGCAGCACAGAGGTTGGCAACATTCACTTTTGTACAGATTGAACAGACAAACAACTGACTTGTGTCAAAATCATTTATTTAACAAATACAAAACAAAACACAATATCTAAACTACAAGCATAAGCAATATTTACAAGTGTGTATGCATGTGTGCATGTGTGTGCGTGTGTGTCTGGTCTGGTGGGCAGACAAAGACAAGATGGCTGACTCAAGATGGTGGTTAGGACTGCAGCGTAAACAAAGAAATCTAAAACAAATATGGCCGAACAGAAGATTAAGGCCAACACCACATGATAGAGCGGGAGGTCAAAGGTTTCTTTGTAAGGCTCAGTGCATGTAAGCTAAAGGTGTCAGGTTGGGGGGGAGGGGGGGAGTTAGTTTCACATAGGTTACTCACTTACAAGTTACTGGATCTGCTTCTAGTCTTATATGTGTGTGAAATGTGCAACTTACCTAACAATAACCAGGCCTTGACATAAAGCTCAAGAATACATCCAATAATATCACTGCAACAACGACAACAGTTGAATAATTCTCCATTTAGCTGTGCTATCTTATGCTAGGTTATGCCCAGTTATGTTACCCAGTCTGTTGAAGGAAAAGATGTCCTTTTCGATGCGTTGCTTTGTAAAGTCCATGAAGCTGCAGGCTTGTGACGATGTTGAGTCCAATAAGCTGCAGGTTTGTGAGGCTTTCTGATGGGTTACAGGTAGGGATGGGAATTGATAAGATTTTTACGATTCCGATTCCATTATCGATACTGCTTAACGATTCGATTTTTTATCGATTCTCTTATCGATTCTAATTTGGAGAAAAAGGAGAACAAACAGTTTGATTAGCATCAATTTTTTTTACTTAGAAGTCACGACCTTACAAACTCAACAGCGA
>JAPZDV010000309.1:0-12756 GCA_029814665.1 Acanthurus lineatus
AACTCTTGGTGCATGCTACCTTTCCAGTCTTGTTCTTTGACTCCCTATAGGCAGACCGGGAAAAATTGCCGCAACACCTTCACTTCATTAGTTTTGACCAAATGTCTTTCCTTATTTCAGCATGCCATAATGTCACATCAACAGGAGCAGGATTCAATTTTATGTCATTAAAGGTATCAGATGCAGTCCTCATGTTGGCCAGAAAAATCCATTTTGGCCAACATGGTGCATGTACTTACACATGTCCCTCATCTTTCGCCAAAATGTTTCCTGGGTAGAGTTTAGTCAGGACACACCATTTTCTTATCATCCCATCATTCCTCCAGTCAAAATACTGAAGCTCATCTGTCAGGTACTCCTCTGATTGGGTTGTTTGATGTCTGGCCGGGTTTCTTGAGGTTGCTAGACGTTCCTCAGCCATGGTCATTTGAGGGCCTTCTGTCAGTGGAAGGAAGATGAAGTGTTGTATGCCAAAACATGTGCATAACAGGCTCTTCAATGTGACACACAGACAGCTGACATTTTGGTGATTACCACTTACCACTTGGTGACCACCTGGTGTGGTCCCATCGCCCCTCGGACTAATGCCATTTTCTCTGGCATGTTATGGTATGCATCTTAAGTTTTTTCAGTTTCCACTTAAAAGAGCTTCACTGTGGTGATACATGTCAGTAGTGCACAGTTAAGAGTGGCAGCATCTGGGATGTCAGATGTCTCCGTGTTGTCTGTAAAGGCGCCGTTTCTCAGCTGCAGAAAGAGGCATCCTATCAAAAATCATGTTAAAATATAAATACATATTTACAGTATACTGATAATGTATTACTATTAGTAACTTTGTGCACACTGTAGTCAGTTTTTTTTTTTTTATGTGCTCGCTACCGTCGTTTTGCCACCACCCGATGGCAGAACCGTTCCGTTACAGCTGCAGAGCTTCTCAGGATCCGCTGGCATCTGCCCGTGCCTTCTCCGCCGCCGCCGGCACTGCACCACCACCCGGACATAGCTCTCCTCCCCCGCCGGAGATACATTCATCGTGGGTCTCGCAGGAACTTCAATCATGACAACTCCTCCACAGCAATAAAATCCTTCTGGTCCAACACTCGTCGTCCTCTCAGAAACTCCGGCAGGGTTGCGGATAGCAGTGCATTAGCTAGCCTGGCTAGGACGGCTAATGCTAATGCTACCGTCAAGCACGACAACACCAATGTTCGCTTTGGTCTGCTCAACATCCGCTCTCTTACGAGGAAGGGTCATCTCCTCCAGGATCTCCTCACCGTAAGATTGATTTTCTTTGTTTAACTGAAACGTAGCAACAGCCAAATGACTTTTCTACGCTCAATGAATCCACACCTGCTGGATTTGTTTATATCTGTCATCCCCGTGGCAACGGTCGTGGTGGAGGTCTCGCGGTAATTCACCGCGAGAAGTGGAAAGTCCTGCTTGTGTCTGTCTCTGCATTCAGCTCATTTGAATGCACTGTGTTTATGCTGCCTGGACCCTCTCCCACACCCAGCTCTACCTTTCTTGCAAACCTAACTCCACACTCCCACCCCCCTCCCTCACCTCCTGTCTTTCTGAAATAAAATCATGGTTCACCTCTAACTTTCTGAAATTAAACAGCAATAAAACTGAATTCCTACTCATTGGCACCAAATCCACCTTATCTAAAGTTGACACCTTCTCTCTCTCCATCGACAGCTCCTTAGTCTCCCCCTCCCCTCAGGTTAAGAGTCTGGGTGTCATCCTTGACAGTACACTATCTTTTCAATCACACATTAACAACACCACCAGATCTGCTTACTTCCACTTGCGCTCCATCAATCGTCTCCGCCCCTCCCTCACCCCCCACACCACCGCCATCCTCGTCCATAGCCTTGTCACTTCCCGCCTTGACTATTGTAACTCGCTCCTCTTCGGTCTCCCTCAAAAGTCCCTCCATAAACTCCAGCTGGTTCAGAACTCTGCTGCCCGGATTATCACCAAAACCCCCTCATCCCACCACATCACCCCCGTCCTTCAGCAACTCCACTGGCTCCTGGTTAATCAAAGAATCACCTACAAAATCCTTCTGTACACCTACAAGTCTATCCATAACCTTGCCCCTCCTTACCTCTCTGACCTCCTGCACGTTGTCACTCCATCCCGTTCCCTCAGATCTTCCTCCTCCCTCCATCTCACTTTACCCTCTGCCCGCCTTAGCACTATGGGGAGCAGAGCTTTCAGCCGCTCTGCTCCCCAACTCTGGAACTCATTGCCACCTGACCTCCGTAACTCCGCCACCCTGCCCATCTTCAAATCTAAACTCAAAACGCATCTGTTCAGACTTGCCTACTCTCTCTAAACTGCTTCACACGGTCCCCCCTCCCTATTTATTGTACGTTGTTTTTTATCTGGTATTTTATATTCTATCTTGTATTTTATATTTTGTTTTTATATCTTCTGTACAGTCCCTTGGGTGTCCTGAAAGGCGCTTTCAAATAAATGTATTATTATTAAAATTAAACTCACCCCAGGTGCAATTTACCAGACCACCATGAAACTTAGGCGTGCATCTATTGTTTTCAGGCTTTGCTGGTCTGTGTAGGCCTCTCTTTGTTTGAGACAGGGGGATGGGGTCCCAGCAACACTTATGGGAGCTGGGTAAATAGAGCAAATTTGTTGGACACAAACAGGAAGAATGCTTTACCCTGAACCTCAAAGAAAAGCTCCAGTGCTTCATGTCACAGATGCTTTCCAAAACTAGCAGGGGAACAGTGGCATACAATTACAAGGAGCAGAGTAAATAAGAGACTAGGGAGCCCACTCAAGGCTGACCCAGAGAAGCCTCGGCTTGGATTTTGCCATTAATTGGGTTAAATTGCCCAGTAAAAATATTAACATTAACCTTTTATCTTATTTTGTGTGTTGAGGTTAATAAAGGTTAAGTTAACAAATATAAAAATAAGAACATCTGCTGTAGCATGTAACAATACAACAATCTTGATTGTGGGAATGGAAAATTAGTTAGGAGGCATAAAAACTTCAATTTAATATTAATCAACATTAGGCTATAATGAACACAATAACTGCTGCATCTGCAGATGCCAGGATAAAATTTCAAGTTTATCACATGATCTGTCTCAATTTGACTTAACAGCCGTATGGAAGTACTCTTTAACAATTTTTTATCTATTAAACCAATGAAATGCATTAAAGCAAGTCATTTGGTGCATGAAAGTCACGATAATTAGCTGATACAGATTTCAGCCACTCAGACAAGTGTCAAACACACACAGTCTTCTTGCAGAGTCACTCAGTTCCCAGCTTTATTACTTTAACTTTCATGTACTTCTGTTGATTGACAAAGTGCTGTAGCATAATATTTGTGACTTTATGGTAACCTAATAATCATTAAATATATTCTTTGTGGGAAGCACACTCGAGCATCAGATACAGTAGGCTATGCCTATGTTTTGATACAGTCAGAACAGCTGATTTCAGGCAACAGGTGCTATAAAACACTTCAGTGTCCCTAATCACTGCTCCTCCTGGTAGATAGTTAAACAATCACAGCTGGTTTTCTACATAAGGCACTTGGGGGCAATACCAGTCTGCCCCCCAATCTCTAAGTCATTGCGATGATCTTGTTCTGGCTACACAGGCCACGAGGTCCAAGCAAGGACCTGTCACCGATCAGGCAGGGCCCCAGCAAAGACCCACAGGAAATTTATGGTGGCTATATCTGTAATATAACAAGCCTTAAAGGAGGATGCGCAGTAAACTAAGAGGACAGAGTTGTTTCTTATCTGTTAGTACTACCAATAGGATGCACATAAAAAAGTGGAAAAATACAAGGGTGTTTCTAATATTTTTTATTGATAGTTTTTGTT
This sequence comes from Acanthurus lineatus, assembly GCA_029814665.1. NCBI lineage: Eukaryota > Metazoa > Chordata > Actinopteri > Acanthuriformes > Acanthuridae > Acanthurus > Acanthurus lineatus. The sequence continues at coordinate 3,870 of JAPZDV010000309.1, forward strand.
TAAGATTTTATTCCCCTAAAGAACCAAATATATGTTTAGAGAATATGATGGGAGCCTTTTTTTGAAGAAGTAATAGTGGTAACAACATAAAGAACAATATAATTTGCAAGCAATGCTGTCAACCGGCTTGAGTCTTGCTAAGACAGACCGGTCTACAACGCTGCAACTTTACCTACAACCATTTTGTTGCTTCGGGAATCTTTTGTGTAAACTGGCCTTTATAGCCAAGAGGCTGCTACATGTGTCTGTTAACAACAGTTTGTGTTTACATGTACTTAAAATTTATTGTTTTTCATTGCAGATGGATTGCAAAAAAATACATGCTGTATGTTGTTAGGAGCTCCTGTACCCACTCAAACATAAACCATTAATAAAGCGTGTGAAGGGAATATTGCTGCTGTCTTTTTTTCCTGTTATTAGCTTATAGAGATACAGATCATGGGTTGAAAAATGATGCCAATCAATGTCAGGAGAGTTGATACTTTTTAAGAAAGGCGTGCATCCTGTGGATAATAAAAGGACAAACATGCCCAAGGAATGGCAAAGGAGTTTTCATTTTAACACAAGAGTACTCAAACAAGTTACTTCTCTTCTCTTAGTAGGTAATTCTGTAACTTAACACATTACTTTGTAATTGCAGTAACATTGTAATGAAAGAAGTTACTTTCAAAGGTAACACTATTCAACACTGAAAACACTTTAAAGTATTAAATGGCTTGTCAGTTACTTGTCTGTTTCGGTATTTGAGAATGAAATCATATTTAAGGACTTTTGGATCTTAATGAAATGCCCTAATTGTTCAACTGTTGTCGATGTCAAGATTAATATTCATGACACAGTTATTAAATGTGACAGTGCCAAAAAACTTATTGACATCTATATGGCAAGTCCAAATTGTACCACTTTAATTGAGGTTCAGTATTCATCAACTGTTGAAAAAAAAGCATTTAACATTGTAGTAACACTAAACAAAATTTAATGAGTAATTAAATTGTAGTACTGTAGTAAAGGCCAAGAAAATACTTAAATAAAATACCTCTTTTAAAATTACAATGATCATATGTCAACCGATGTCAAAAACAACCACTAATGACAGTTTGATCTAAATTTATCACAAAGCAAAACTGTGTCCTATAGTTTGAAAATTAGGCCTGACATGACATAATATGGTAACTTGGCTAAATTCAAGTTGCTATACCACACAAGTCAGCTTTTACCCAATCACACACACATTCACATACTAATGTCAGGGGGCTGCTCCGTAGCTTTGCACCATGTACTAATATGTTACATTTTGAATGCTTTGTTTTAACATTAATATTAAATTCATGTTTTACATTATTACTTAACTGTATTTTAAGGGCCCGAACACAAATCATGCAAGGACCCTCTTAGAACGCAAGGAATTATTCTTATGGGTGTGAGGACCCTAAGAAACTGTTCCATTTATTATCATTTTTGTCTCTACCAAATAAGGTACTGCTAGTTAATTCAAGAAAACCAAATTTGGCATGCACATCAGTCGCGGTAAAAATGTATGAATGTTACAATTTTCGTCAGTATGGCTATGGCTTGACCAAACCCCTTCCAGGGCCCATGACCCATGTAACCGACATTCATGAAAATCCGAACCCAGAACGGCAAACTTCTCAGTTCCACATCGAAGCCAACTAGGAAGTACAAAAACTTGCAATTCCTTGACTGACCGCTTGAGGCTGGCTGCAAAAAGGAGCAAATTCTCATTGGAGCCCATGTTAAAATGTCCAACTTTAGAGCAGAAATAAACATATTTACAGCCTGGTTCAAAAAACAGTTTTTTGTCTACAGCTTCTTTACCATCCCATGAAAACTCTGAGGGGGGTGATTTTTTTTATAACTCATTTGTTTGCTTTATATTTAAGCTTAAAATTCAGCTGTCTGGGGCGCCGTTTAGCTCAATTGGTAGTGCGGGCGTCCCATGTGCGGAAGCTTCGGCCTCCATGTGGCGGTCATAAGTTCAACTCCGACCATTTGCTGTGCGTCACTACCCCTTCTCTCTCTCTGTTTCCTGTACACTCTTCAGCTGTCCTCTAAAAATAAAGGCAAAAAGCCCAAAAATATAATAAAAAAAAAATTGTCTGTCTTTGCATAAATTAGGGCGTGGTCATGTTGAGTGACAGCTAGCTGGGAGCTGCCTAACTGAGCCAATTCTGCTAGCTCACTAATTCACCAAGCTTGACCCTCTGGCTGTCTTAATCCTTTGTGGATATTTTTACAAGGCAATATTGTACATATGACATATGACATATAATATGAATTGCTCTGCGATAAATTGCACCAACACACCATCCAAGAATGCAGTGCTGCAGTTTTTTCGGTAAGTGAAATTCTGATATTTTATTATGCTGTAGCAATATTAGCCTTAATTGGCAGGTCCTCCAGCCAGGGTGCACGGCTATGATGCTAAGGGGGTCGTAGGCGCATCCAAAGTTTTTCTTGAAGCCGTTGCAGTCCTACTGCCCAGAGACCTCTCACTAATCCAGTTTTAGGACCATTATCTTGTCCCACTGAACCCGGGGAAATGTAACGTTATAACCACTGACAGTATAAAACCTATGTATGTAATACCATTAGAAAGCCAATTTTGATATAGAAGTGTAGCCATCCCAAAGTTCTACTTGTTTCTTTACCTTTAGTCTTTTTCCCTGTAGGAGCCAGAAAAAAGTTAAGCTGCTACCAGATGAAGTTTACTCCACAGTGATGACACTGAAGTCATCAGCTTCATAGGACATTTACATGTAGCCTGATTATGAGGTTCATCCATACAGTCATATCATCACAAATACTGTGAGTCAGAAAAATAATGCTGCAAGTTTAATTCTGATCATAGGGTTAAACAAAAACTAATACCCCACTAACTTTGGTAAAGAACATTTTATAGGGAAACTACATTTTTGTATAAAAGCTACCTGCACACTGAAAAGCTTCTTTGGCAAAGGACTTGAGTGTTTCTTCTTATGGAGAAATTCATTTTACTGTTATTTGTATAGTATGATTTGCTTGTCCTTTCAATTTACGACAAGGTTTGAAAGTGAAGTGCAATTTAATATTTTCAATTACTCCTTACAGAAGGAGTGAAAATATAAATACAGTTTATTGTGACAAAACATGAACAAGTTAAAAACATTAAAAATGAACATTAACTCCCTCAGACATAAAACAATGAACTGGAACAATAACTATTTACGGGTAAAATCGTGAAGGTGGTGTGGGTCCTCTGTCATGATGTTCACCAGCTTGACACTGGGGACATCTCCCATGTTGCTCCCACCCCAATGGATAAGGAGGAAAGTAGTATATATATGGTATGGATGTGCGTGCATGTGAAATGCACGTGCATGTGCGTCCTTGTGCGCATGCGTGTGTGTGTGTGGGCGTGTGTGCGCATGCGCATCTGCGCATGTGGGTGTGTTTGTGGGCGTGTATGTGATACGTTGCTGCGCTGATACATCGCCGAAACGTCGTGGTGGGTGTGTTTATTTGTGAGCGGTATATTTAAAAGCTAGCAGGATCTGGACATTGGTCTGCACATTTAAACAGTGGTCTGCACATTTGGACATTGGTCTGCACGTCAGTGTCTTTCTCCACAAATTTTTTTCCTGAGCAATGAAACAGCGAACGATCCCTCATGTCTAACGTTGTGAGAATGGATTACGACCAAGTCAGCAGTGCAGAAGATATGTTTTATGTGGTGTTAGATGGTGCCCCTCGCAAAAGGAAAATACGTGATTCATTCGCGGCCGCCGCTGCTGCTGCGGAGTCGTTTGACTTTAACATGGATCTGAAGGGGGTCAGTAGCTTTGTTTATTCTGTCAGCTATCATGATTGGCGAGTGACACTTTGTGGGAGAACAGGACTGAGTGTGTCTGATGACAGGTGGACGTATTGTATGTCCGTAAAAGACTGGAGCCTGTTTCGTTCTACTGTGCGTCCGGACCTGGATCAGCCTGGTTTTTCTGAGTTCATCTATGTGTCGCAGTGGTACAGCCCTACGGGTCTGGAAATGTACCGTGTTAAAGCTGATCGTTTCAAACGTGCATCAGATGATTTTATTTTTCTGAATGTTTGTGAGGACAGGGAGAAACTGATTGCAAGCAGTGGCCGTGAGGATTGGAGCACACGACCTTAACCTCTAACTCTTGAGGAAGACGATACATGGTTTGAGCCAGTTCTCTTCATCCAGTGGTTTAACTGGAGGTCTCTACAAAGTGTGCTCAGCCAAGTGGACCAGGCGATCAAAAGAGACAGAATCAACGCATCTTTTAAAAATATTAGAAAGCGGCTTGTTTTTTGATGATGTGGCGCCTGGTGCGCAAATTGCTTGACTTCCATCTTTGTGTGCCCCAAAAATCATCAGACACATTGACTTCTGATGACAAAATGGTATATGCTGTGTGTGTGTGTGTGCGCTTGTGTGTGTGTGTGTGTGTGTGTGTGTGTGTTTTAACATGTTTAATTTACAACGAGTATTTATTTTGTTAACAAAATGAATGTTGTGTTATTGACAGAAAGAATTTTGCACGGTCGGACACCTCCTGGACTCCCGTCTTCCCCTTCTTGGTTATTAGAAGCCCTGATGTTAGAAACTCCTGCACCGCCCCCACCTCCGAAGTCGTCTCCGTGGAGCGGAATTTCTACAATGTCACGTCCTGCGGGGACCCGTGACTCATCAGCAACACTGCCCCCTATACCGGAAGAGGAATTGCCGGGAGCCCAAACAGACAGACTGCTGCCTGAGGGTTGTATTGACGGTTTGAAATCGCCCTGCATCTGCTGGATACTGTTCTGCTGAATTTTTGGGAGGAGTCCTGTTACGGATTCCAAATCAATCATCCCAGTCAGAAACATCACAAGTGCCTGCAGGATATTCCCGATTATTTCTACGTTTGTCACTTTGAACAACTTGTGAAAAGGTTGTGGACTGACTGCTTCATTCCTGCTGTTCAGCGTTTCCTGAAATTCAAAAGTGTTCACACCAGTGAAGAGAGAGTTCAGGGTGCTGCTGAAAGTATTCTTCATGAGCTGAAATCAGCGGAGAGGATATTGGATGAAATCAGAAAAATGCACAACACCATGATTGAAATGAATGCGATCGATCTTGTTGAGCTCCATCATGTCAGCAATTTCTGGAGAGGTCCCAAAGAGTAAGAGAAATTTTTGAAACCGATTTTTTTTTGTGATTGAAGCATTTGTCAAAAAAAAAAAAATTTGGTCTGAAGTAACTTTTTGTTAACTTAACGTTTTTATCTGCGTTTGTATTGTCATTATGGGTAATTGTTTGGTAAATCTGTTAATGTCCATTAGAGGGCGCTACGTTGTAGCTGAGCTGACTCTTCTTTTAGATCATGTCATTGGTAATGGAATAAACGATGAAAAAAAGTACAAAAACAAAAGTTGTGCCAATCGCTGTGAAATCAGTAAATTAGAACAAATAATGGACATTGTGAGATCCCAGTCTTTTGCTGAGCCATGGGACTACGTAGTTCAGCGCACTGTGCGGATGATGATGACAGAAAAATCAGCATCGGATGCATTATGCATTGTTACCGGTTATGTTGCAACGAATGATAAGATTCTGAGGCCCCATCAAGTGTTTACATTGTACATATTGATTGTAGATGCAATAAGCTGCTATGTTCAAGAGCGACCCTGTGTGGATACGACGCATGTGTTGCAAAAGGTACATTCTTTTATAAGCTGTAAAACCACTATATCTGTTTTGGAAGATGTTTTAAGTGTGTTAAAATACATTCCTTAGTTTCTGTACTCTCATGACGTTTAGGTCGCTATATGATACATCACGCAAATGATTTACTGTGATGAGTGCCTTTGTTATGCAAATAAAAGATGTGGTGCGACACCCATAATGTGTTCACTTCTGTTTCATCTCCGCCATGGAAGCAACTCTGCAAAAGATTTACTATGACCCTGCTCATCCTGGTGGCCTTGGGAGCGTAAATAAGCTGCGCAGTGTGGTCAGAGAGTGCACAGGAGAGACACCCAAGTTGCCTGATGTGAAATGCTTTTTACTGGGACAAGATGTGTATACACTGCATGCCAAAGCGGCAAAAAATTTTCCAAGAAGCAGGGTTCTGGTTGGCGGTATAGATAAACAATTTCAAATGGATCTTGTTGATATGAGTTAATATTCTGCAGTGTCTGATATCTGTTGACATGCATTGATGTTTTCTCTAAATACGCATGGGTCAGATGTCTGAAGAACAAAACTGGTACTGCTGTCACAATTGCTTTTAGAGACATTCTGAGGGAGGGGCGTGTACCCACAAAACTTCAAACGGATGCGGGCGCAGAGTTTTATTAATAAACAATTTCAACGACTCATTGCGCAACATAAGATCATACATTTTAGGGCCAGTGTGGTGGAACGATTTAACAGGACCTTTTATGACACACGCATGTGGCGGTATTTAACATCAGTCAATTTGCGTAGATACATCAACGTAGTCCAGGACCTGGCTGATGCTTATAACAGATCTCATCATAGATCCATAAAAATGCCACCCGCCTCCGTCAATAAAGGCAGCGAAAAAGCAGTGTTTAACAACCTGTACAAAACTAAACAGCAGAGGGCGCTGTCATTTAAATTTGAGTTGGGGGATATGGTGAAAATATCAAAAAGTATCGCGAGAAGTACGTCATCAGGAAGGCAAGAGGGGAGCGGCCTGGTGGTGTTCAGACAAAGACCAGCAAAACGACGCCCCTCAGGCCGAGGGCGTAACCAGCTGGCATCTAAAAAGCCTAAAAACAACTTGAAAAAACGCAGTGGTGGCAAAAAGAAGTCAGCCACCAAAGGTAGCAGAGCTCAGGCCAGATACTCCAGCTATTATCACAAAGACCTATTCTAAGGCTGAGATTTGTGGGGGAAAAAAAAGAAAGAAAGAGAAACATGGCGCTCATTCATAACCAGTCAGAAGAATGCATAAAGACCGAGCTGGATCTCTTCACAGTGCCCTACACCCAGACCTCCATTGAAAAATCTACATTTGTTGAAATTCCTCCTGTGTCAGCCATTACTGACACAGGCCCCCTGGAGTTTTACATCTCAGCCAGCAGCGAGGACTACTTTGATCTGAACGACACATACTTGTACACGTGAGTGAGAATCACAAACACGGATGGTACAAACCTGAAGAACGCCGTAGATGTGGGTTTTATAAATTATCCGGGATGCACGCTCTTCTCACAGGTTGATATTATGCTGGGAGATCGTTTGGTCACTCAGTCTAGCAATACGTATCCTTATCGTGGAATAATCAAGTGCTTGTTCAACTATGGAAAAGACACACTGGATACACAATTCAGCACAGGCCTGTTTTGTAAAGACACGAGCAATCACATGGACGATGCTTCTATAAATGGAGACAATTGGGGGCTGGAGGTCAGGGGAGGTTACACAACAAATAGCAGGATTGTGGAACTGATCGCACCCATTCACGCAGATCTGTTTTTTCAGGAAAAACTGCTGCTAAATGGAATTGATATATCTCTAAAATTTATACGATCAAAAGATGAATTTGCCCTCATGACGCCTGAACGTGCAGTTCAACGTAAAAATTGTGTCAGCCAGCATATTTGTAAAATAGGTTACAGTCGCACCTGCTGTCAGATTGGCGCATAGCAAAGCGCTACAGCACACCAACGTGAAATACACTATAGACAGAGTGACTTTGAAAACTTTTTCCATCCCAGCTGGCACAAGAGTGTGCAACCAGGAAAACCTGTACATCAGGCAGATTCCTAAATTTGTTATAGTCGGCTTTGTTGACAACGAGGGATACATTGGAAGTTACACGCATAACCCATTCAATTTTAAACATTATGATACAGAGTTTATATGTTTATACGCTGATGGCCATTCTTTTCCGGCAAAGCCATTTCAGCTGCACTTTCAAAGAGGCCAGTACACAAGAGAGTATTATCAGTTGATACAAACCAGCGGGCGACATCTGAAAGACAGATCATTGGCCATAACGCGGTGAGATTTTGGGGCCGGCTACAGCCTGTTCTGCTTCAATTTAGATCCAGATGAAGGACGTTCAGGCAACGTGTCACGCATTAAAACAGGCAATGTGAGACTCAAGGTCCGCTTCAGAGTGCCTCTACCACATACAGTAAATCTGATATGCTACTCTGTTTTTGATTCAGTTGTTGAGATATCAAACAGAAGACAGGTGCCGGATTACTACTGAAAACGATGAATACTATAGAGTTAACCAGCGTTATTAAAAGAAAAATTACGAAGGGTGTAAATTTTCTGGGAGTGCGGGCGTGCGATCAGCTCCCAAAACACATTAACAGATGTCCCGCTGTGATGATTGTAAACACACATCTTTCTAACATGCCCGATGAGCATTGGGTGGCAAGTTATATTACAAAACACAAAGAAGGATATTTTTTTGACAGTTTTGGTAATCCTGCCAACTGTGACAAATTCCCCTCTGATATAAACAATTTTCTCCTGAAAAACTGTACAACTTTGGCTTATTCCAGAAGACAGGTTCAGAATGATTTTGCTACAACATGTGGCCAGCATTGTGTGTTTTTTCTATGTCATATACAGAAAAAAGGAATGTCTTATTCACATTTGATAAACATGTACGGAAGTAATCTTGTTTGTAATGATGCTATGGTTTGTCGTTTTGTTAACAAAATACAGCCTACTGTATCAGGAGAGTGTTACTTTACATGTGTACAGTGTGGGAAATGATGTTAAGAGTTGTACAACCTGGTAATGTTCAAATAAAAAACAAATATAGAACATTATTTTATTTGTACATGTGTTTTATTTAAAAACATAAATAATCATCATTTTTTAACAATATATCAA
>JAPZDV010000310.1:0-12741 GCA_029814665.1 Acanthurus lineatus
ACCCTACATTCAGAGTTTTGTAAGATCTTTGGAGACCCTGGAAACACACAATCACAATCAAAATATGACAATAAAATGCTAAAAGTGTAATTAAAGGTGAAAGTGTGTATCATTATATTAAATAATAACTGTAAACCACGTACAGTACAATTGTTAATTTTATAAGAGCTTTACAAAACCACAAAATACATAAACAGAATTACAAAAACTCAAGAAAATGCTAATAGTGTAAAACATGGACATTAACAATCTGATTTGTTGAAAACTCCAACATCCACATGCTGACCAAATATTTTTTTTCTGTTTTTGGAGCTGCACATTTTGAAGATCTCACCCTCTTTTTCAAAAACAGGAAAAGCTATTGATATTACGTCATTTTATTTGATTCAAAACCCGCGTACAAAAAAATCAAATAAATAAAAAAGTACTTAGCCAGTTTAAAAAAAAAAAAAAAAAAAAATTAGGCCCAGAATGTCAAAGTAAGACGAGGTAATGTAAGGATGGCCCATGACAAGTTAAATCTGGGTGTATAGAAAAAGTAATCTGTTTGAAAGTATTTTCATTGTCTAAGACATCAATCATGGCAAATAAGTTTTATCTGTTTGGTCAGATTTTAAATCATAACAAGAACATAACAAAGCTGCTAACCTTTGTTGGCATCGCCGCCTCTCACACAAAAAAGCAGAGTTGCCCATACGATCATAAACATCCTGATTCGATGACCTGGACAGTCAGTCTGTCCCTCCCCAGGGAAACTTAATCTGTAGCTTCTCATAAAACAGCACTGAATAAATACAAATCCACAATCCCTCACAGCTCCAGACTTTCTTGAATTAAATGCAAAATCCAGTAATTTTCAAAAGCATTTAATGATGACAGTAAGGTAAAAGTAACTTCTACAGAAGTCATGTACAATTTCAAAATAAATAATAGGAAAAATGTTGTGCTTTACCTTTTTTATTGTTCTCTTCTGTCCTTAGTGACCTCTGCTGAGTGTCTCTGCTCTGAACTCGCACTCCTTTTCGCACACTTTCTTGATTTACCCTACCACAAGTTTCCAGGAAGTTTCTCTACACACTGATGTCCCCCCCCCCTCAAATTGTCACACTTGCAAATTGAACACGCGCACCACCCTCAACTCAATGCCTTCTTTGGCTCCCAACCCCCCTCCCTCCTTTCGCTGCAGCGTAGCAGGGGTGGGTTGTGGGTTGTTGTTTCTCAGTTTGTTCATGTGTGAAAATGTAAAGTCAACTCCTGTCACTGATTGGATATATTAAATGTCTGTAGATGAAAAAGAAAGAATTTGTATTTTCATTTAGTCATTAATTGCAAATAAATGAAGCCTCTTAGCTTGAACCTATCTATATTTAAATGTTGTCTTTATCTGGTTTGTTGCTCAAACTCAAAATTGTGTTACTAGAAAAGGCCCTGCCATGATTACACCAATAAAAAACTGATGAGGCTTCAGTGTGTTCTCTGTAATAACTTCCTGTTTACACTTAAAGGTGGTAAAAACTACTTTTTGCACTACATGATGACTACCTCTCAATGTACCTTCATGTTTAAATCACTAAAGAAAATGTAAAAATTGCAAAAAATATGCATATTAAATGGATTTCCTTTATCCGTTAACACCAAAAGTTAACTTAATGCTTCTTGTGGCCAAATCCAATAAAACAGAAAATTCAACATTTTTTGTACTGTAAGCAGGAGTTCATAATCTGTAGTCTTTGAAATGAGTAAAAATAGATGATTTAATATGCCAGAGCTCTGACTGCTAGTCTATCTGATCACTGGCTCATTACGTTTTCCACTTCACTCCTCTCATTCAGTCATTTCTCAGATGCCCACTCCTTTACTCTCAACACTAAAGCTCCCTCTGCTGACCCAGGAACAGAAGTAAAGTCACAATATATAATTGCATGTGCAGCAATATTCTTGATTTAACTGCCCCTTATAAAGCTAGAAAAGATAACATCAGACCTCAGTCATGGTTTAATTTCAAAGCTCATGCATTTAAGAAGAAATGCAGGAAAGAAGAATAAAATTGGAAAAAAGGCCATTTCCAATTTCCATTACCAGCATCTGAGATACTGTCTAACCAAATATCAAAAATATGACAAAACAGAGAGATCCCAATATTTTTTCAGATATTATTATAAAGATTCTTATAGACCCAAAGTTTTATTTGACAGTAAACCAGCAGTCACAATTTGTAATGAAGCCATACCAGCCACCCGTGAACACTTTCTAGCGTACTTCATTAATAAAACAGACAGTATGTGTTCACAGATTGTTCCACCTTTCTATGGTCCATCAGAACCAACTTCATGCACCTTTGTCAACTTAAACCCAATTTCTTTCTCCTCTTTGACACATATAATCTCACTAATAAATTTGAGTACTTGATACTTAGAAATAATTGCCTCACACTTATTTAAGGAAGTTTGAACACTGTTACGTAGTATTCTATCAATAATTAATAACTCTTTGGTCAATGGCTGTTACTTCCTGCTTCAAACATGCTGTCATTCATCCTCTGATAAAAATGATACTTTAGATCTCTGTTCCCAAAAACTGACATCCAATATCAAAGCACTTATTTTTATCTTTATGTAGCCCCTGGTTACCAGAGCCCTGTAAGTGTAAACAGTGATAATATAGTTACCACTTAACTCAAAGGAAAAAGTAGGATAGATGTGATTATATGAGTGTTTTGTGAATGCAATAAGGTTATTGGAAAATAATATAAATTGGAAATAATTAATAATGTTATTTTTAACAAAAAAGAAGGGTGAAATAATATTTAAAAACCTGTGGTGAATCTGTAGTTGGAAGACCTGACTTTGAAAATATTTCAGTTAACTTTATTGACATCACCCACATCTATCAAAGTTTTTAATCCCGCTCTTTATACAGTTGAGAGCGCGTTCTTTTAGCCAACTGACCAGCAACCGAAGCAGACGTGTGTCGGAGCGGGAAACATAGTAGGCGCGAGTAAGTAAAATATTTGTATAGGATTCATCATAGCTGTCTAAAAGTCTGATACTGAGTGTAAAGAACAATATTTCCCCCCAACCAGATTGACGGACCCCTAGAAGACCTGCAGTAGTTACCATCCTGTTGCTATTTGCCGAAGGAAAAGTCTTGGTGAGTTGACTGAGATGCCAGTATGTCAACTGTAGCTTGCTGTGAAAAATAATAGGAAGATAATGAACTGTTAAGCGCGATGAAGTAATGTGGAAATGTATTAAAAGCTGGCGGTGGTCAACGTTTGTATCAGTAATGTTCGCTGTGCTAGCGTTACGAGCCGTTAGCATTAGCCGCGTCGCGCTAGCAACATCGCCCTAGCCGCGTCGCAGAGATGATCAGTGAACTGCGAGCATGTGCGTGCGTCTGAAGGGAGCCTTGAATTCGATAAAAACATTCACTCTACAAGCGCGAGGGCATGGAAATATTAGCGCGAAGGACCTCGCATCTTTTTTTTTCTCCGGGAAGGTAGGGGGTTACTGCTACCTGATTGGTTTGTTAAGGCCTGGCTCACACTACAGGATTCTTGGGCCGATTTTACCCCGATTAGGCCCTCCCGACAATCGGCCCGATTAGCTTCTAGTGTGAGTGGGTGACAGATCAATCTTAAGCCCCACGATCGCCCTCCCGACAACCGGAGGCGTCCCGATAATTTCAAACATGTTTGATTTTTATCGGGATGATTACGCCACTCATTTTTGCTGAGGATGACAATAGCCAATCAGAGAGAGCCGCCTACGAGGGACACAGTATTCTTTATATTCTTTATAGCAACTACAGCGTTGCACTGGTAAGGTGTGGCATTATACTTGTCTAATAACAAAGCCTTTGTGTTCGGTCAGTCAGTAAGTACACTTCCTTGACCTTGTATATGCCGTCACATCTATTTATTGCCCTGGATCAATGTCTTTCAGAATATATCAACCAGGGAGTACTCATTAGAATGTAATGTTATTTAAAAATGTATCACCAGGAGTACACAGTACTATCCTTTTCCTGCACTATTTTGATAACTATTGAGTACTATTTATTTTTTCGCCACTTTTACTCTATTAAAGTTGTGCTGTTGCGCATTTCATGAGAGAAGTTGTCAGTATCATTTCTTAATTTGACCATATATAGATAGATACTTTATTATACATTCATATTGGTTTGTAATTCTGCTTGATTTTTCTATCAAAATTCATCCGATTGATGCTTTTAAATATGAAATATTCAAAATTCTCTTATGGGGGAGCGTGCCCCTCAACCTCCCTAGAGGAGTCGTATCCTTCTCACCTTTTGCCACCTATTGCCACCACCAATGATTGGTGGTGGCAATAGTCAGGATCACTAATTGATGTTGCTAGTACTAGTCCCCTTGATGTCGAGGCCTGCACATAGACCTCTGCATGAGGCATCTGGTGTCTTCTTCATAATCTGGTGTTCATTCTGTATTGTTTAGAGAAAATAGCTTGAATTAAGATTTTACTACATAATGTAGTCCATCACATTCATTAAGTTATTACTGAGACACAGCATGCAATGCAGTTTATTAGTTCAGTCTATACATAAACCTGCGCTACAAAGCAACAAAACACTGGAGGGCGCCATAGCCTAAATATGCACAAAAAACCCTGCACAGAGTGGCTTTGGCACATCATTTTTTTTACCTAAACAGCTTCAGTGAGGCTGAGAACCACATGGACATGAAAGCCTTCATTATGCCTACATAGGTAAAGTCATATTATAATTAGAAAACAAAGCAAAGAGTGTATATTCTTAACAGTCATGGCAAGGAAATGCACACTGAGATGACCCCACATATTTAAAGGTATAGGGCTATTGAAAGCTGTTAAGGTTGAACTTTACACACTTTTGAACTTGTTCTCTGCTCTAAACACAGTTTTAAAATGATGATGAGAAGGATTAATATAGGAACATCATATTACTGTGTGAGCCCAGTTAAACACTGTACTTACATATCACTGCTATATAACAGTTATTACAGTTAGAATCTCAAAATATTGCAATTTATGTTATCTACAATACAACAAATGTGCCTGATTACCACTGCATAGGAGAAGAGATAAATATGGGAGGAGGCTTCGTTTGATATTTTTCCATCCTCGGTATGACCTTGAAGAAACACAAAATTTATTGTAAAGAGAAGTGTTGTATATGCATGATTTCATCTTGAGAAACTGAAAAAACAATACAGACTCTTAACAGTTCTCTAGTTTGTATGTCCTTTTGTATGTTTTTAAAGTAATATTCATCAACTCTTTGTAATCTGTAGCTTTTTAGATCTTTACAACAATCCACTAAACATATAACATATAAATTGGGTACACTAGTTAGTTGCATAGTGTTTAACTTCTGCCACCGGAGGTCTCGCCATCAAAAACAACAAAATCAAAAGATGCAGTTTGATTAAGTTGCGAAGTAGAATGGGATCGTTGGATTTATGTGTTTCACCACTTCGGATGAAAATTGTTCTGATTGACTCAGGCAGAAATCCTCATGGTAGTGGTGACAAATTAAAGATTTATTCATGGTACTTTCATTCAAGTTTGTTGATTCCTTATTCGACTATTGTTACACTGGAAATTAGATATAGAGACAAATAAAATAGGGCAAATAAAATACTCCATTATGTTGTTTTGAGCATTGTTGATAAGGGTTGAGATAATGTACGCACACAGCTCAACAAAATGTACGATAAAAATTGAATCTTTGTTAGACCTTGTGATGTTGAAATATTACATACTGTTGGTTTAAGACATGTCAATAATCCGTATAAAAGTTCCATCTTTTGCTACAGTCTGTGGAGGCTGACACTTGTTAGCTTCTTGGTTGGCCAGTAACATCATATTCTGGTGATGTGTCTTTTCTCTGCAGTGAAATATAAGTTCTGTCCTCTTGCTTCGGTCTCACCTTTTGTTTGGTGTTCCTTTAGGGAGAATAGAGAGCGAAACATGAAAATGCTGTCCAAAGTTGTTCACTGTATTGAACAATTTTTTAATATTGAAAAATAATGAAGTAGTAACATACCAAAGAAGTATCAGGCAGATTATGCGAAGGACATTAAAAATGAGAGCCACCGCAGCTACGGCCCTGGAAAGCATTGCACTATATTGCTGCACAGGATCTGCAATAAAAATGACATGATTAATACTATATAAATACTCTTCTATTATGGGGATGATGTACTGTATATATTGAGAAGTACAGCTCATTTAGACCATTGTCCACAACTATTTGCTATTGTAATTTAAATTACATAGAATGTACCTGTACATGTTTGTGCCTCTTCATGGAATCAGCTCAACAAACTCTTTGTTTTATATCTTTCTTTTCTTAGAGCATATTTGTGTTAAACTGCTTTAAACGCAACCCAATACACCCTGTAAATATTTTCTCTGGAAGCTCTCCAGAGAGGTAAGGGGTGCACAAGAGCTCCTTAGATGCTGTTCTTGTAAATTTCATTTTCATTCAAAATGTATACTGCCATCAAGTGACATTGATGAAATTAAAATTCAACTGTCAACCATAAAACAGTAGTTAGTTGGGTTTGTATTTTCCCAGTGATTCTAACATAAAAAAAGTGTTACAGTGCCCCTAAATTTAAAATATTTCTGCTAAACCATTGCTGTCATAAAATGAAAAGCAGCTCAGGCAACATAACAATGAAACGAACATGTAGTTAGCAAACATTTTAGAAAAAAAGTAAGTGATTAAAAAAAACAATGTTTTACTCACCGGTCACATTCAGAGTCACTGTCTCTTCTGTGCTGATGTTGTTTATGAAGCTGACCTTACAGGTGACTTTGGTGCCGTGGTGCTCAGCTGAAGCATTAAAGGTCAGAGTTGAGCTGTGTCTCTGTGTGACAGAAGTCAGACTTTCTGTCTTGAAAGCAGTGATGTTTCCTTTAATGTGTTTCCCTCCTTCTCCTCTCCACATCCAGGTGATTTCAGGTTCAGATCCAGAGCACAGACCAGGAGCAATGCAGGTTAGTGTGGTCTGCTGTCCTGCTGTCAGAGGAGGAATCATCATTGTGGGCTTCTGGGTCAGATCTAATAGGAGAGCAGTCCAAGAGGAGAAACCAGGTGAGTAGACCTGAAGGTCACATTCAGTTAAATTTGGGATAAAAACAGAGTTTCTCTGCAAGCATTTGTTGTAGCTTTTCTTACCTTTGACAGACACATTTGTTCTTTCGGGGAAAGTTAAGCCGTCTCCTATATTATTAGTGGTACCAACAATTCTGAGCTGATATGATCCAGAGTCTGACTCAGTGAGGTCATTGATGATGATGCTGCAGTTCCTCAGACTCACATTAGGCTCCAACAGTGACACTCGTCCTTCAAACCTGGACTGAACTTTCCTGCTTTTTTCAGTGTGGAATATCCAATCTGACTGATCACATTTTTGTTTTGATGGTTTACATTTCATCCAAGCCAGATCTGTGGTTTGAAAGGTAGATGGAGGGATGAAAGAACATGGTATTACAGCACAGAGTCCAGCCTCTGCTGTTATTTCTCCTCCATTTAGTTTGATACAGGAATCACTGAGACAGTGAGATGATTCTCCCCAAAGTGATGCACCTGATAATACAGACATTGAAAACAATAAGGATATCTATATTGCAACAATACACCAAATGTAATGAATTGTGAACAAAGGCTGCTACTGACAAACAGTAAATCAACTGTTTGTTGTATTTTCTTATCAGGGCTGAGCGGCACTGACTGACAAACAATTGAATTGAAGCATTTGACATTTTAACCCTTTATCCATTTTTTCTTTGATAAACAAAGAGTATTTAAACTAGGGAGTCAAACATTTTCTTCTCTGTTTAATAGGCAAAAATATTAGTTTAAATTTCAAGCCTTTAATTTAAATGGGTTGAAAAAAATTGCAATATTGATTATATATTAGAAAAGTCCTTATAGAGAAAGAGAATAAGAGCAACCTTTTTGTTCATATCTTTATATATTTTTTTAACACAAAGTAACACAATATTTAATGGTGTGCTGTGTGTATCGCGGTTCAATATGGACACAGCTTCCAAATAAAGATTGCACTATATCCAGCAATGATACAATATTGACATTTAACTCAGATGATTTTAGTATTATAAAACATTACATTACCTGTACCACATACTTTTATGTAGCCTCTTAATAAAAGTACTTTGCCCTGAATGTCAGATCTATTGTGGTTAATCACTGCTATCTGTTTTGTTCAGATCTTGAAATCATAACAAGCTCATAAAACAGCCAACCTGAGTCTACATTGCTGCCTCTCACAGAGAAAAGCAGAGTTGCCCATACAATCACAAACATCCTGATTTGATGATCGAGATGGTCAGTCTGTCCCTCCACAGGGAAACTTCATCTGTCGCTGCTCACAAAACAACACTGAAGTAAATACACATTAACAACCTCTCACAACCCCAGACTTTGCAGAACTAAATTAACACCCTTTAAAAGCCTGGAATATTAAGAAGCATTTTATGGCAACATTTGAGGGAAGAATGATTTCAACAGATTTCATTTACAAATTTACATATAAAGAAAGGTAAATTAGTTTTACCTTTTTTTAATTGTTGTCTCTTCTGTTCTCAAGAACTCTGCTGAGTGTCTGTGCTCTAAACTCAGTCCTCCTTCTTCTTTTTGTACTCCTTCCCTCTTTACACTACCACAAGTTTCCAGGAAGTTTCTCTACAAGTTTCTGCTGACCCCACTTGAGATACCACTTGGAGCTTAAACTTCCTATTGCACAATTAAGTTGTGAATTTGCAACTTTAACACTGAATAAGAAAGAAATTCAATCAAGTCTTAATCTTTTATTGATCTCCATGCCTAGAAATAATTCTTTTTATGACAAAACATTCTTGCACGTTCATATATGCATGAATACAAAACGGTCTTTATAAATTTACAGTGCCATAATAAAACAATTATATACAAACAATAATGATCAAAGATACACAGTTTATAAGTTGATTTGTGTGAATGAAATTGCAAATGCATCTCCTGTCAATTGTTAAAAAAGTTGTTGTATTCTACTCAGATTTGAATTACAACCAAGTGCTGAGAGAGCCTATCTATTGTATTTATGTTTGTTTTGTTAGCGTGATTTATTGCTCAATATCTTCAGGTTGTGTTCTCAGAAAAGGCTCTGTGGTAATTACAATACTTAAACATTGTCTGTTGAAACAGAGTTAGACTTAGACACTAAAGTGTAACTTTATCTCCAGTAACTTCCTGTTCACACTTTGTGGTTCTTGAAAAAACTTTTTTTTAGCAATAAGCAGACTAAAATTTCCAACTCATCTGTTAGTACATCTACTCACATCTTTTTTTCTCTCACCTTGCAGAGAATGTATTGCAAACTTTGTAATAGCTAAAACATGTAAATTAACATTACCAGCTGATAACTAATTGACACCAATAAATGATGTGCATCCCTACAGATAGTATAAAAAGATACAAATAAAAAAGTCTGCATATATACAAATGTCTTGTTTTATTTGTTCCTCCACACATACTGGCCTACTGAAGTGATCGCCTCCTGATGCAAATTTTACTGTGACAGGTGAAGGACAAAATCTACATTTCTCTTTCTGTGAAAATACCTTCACAAAGTTCAGCTGAAACTAAGATGAAGCCTCAGCAGTCTAAGTTTTACAGATTTCACTGGGTATCTACCAAAGTTCCTGATGTTTGATATGACCGCATGTGTGTAAGCTTACCTACTCAAACAGTTTACCAGAAATTAGTAAGCTTTTACCAATCAATAATGTTTATTTTGTTCTATGCCTGGAATAATGTCTGCTGTTAACACAAACTTAAAATATTTCCATATTTTGTCTTCAAATCTCACTCATTACATCCTTCACGTTGGAGTACACTGCCATGTCTTCCTCTTTCTCTTCCTCTGAGACGCCATGCTTTGTCTCTTCCTCTTGGACATCCAATATTTCTCCTACGACTATGCTATTGTCTTCTTCCTTTTCCTTTACTTCTCTCTTAACTTCAGCATATTCTGTTTCTGTCTTCTCTGGCATCTTTTCTTCCTCTCTGGGACTCTTTCTTTTCAGCAAAGAGAAATCAATGCTGGCATAGTGCAAATCCTCTGGTCCACTCTTTAGTTTAAGAGCTGCTCTCTCTTCTGCACCAGCTCTTCCTTCTTCTTTAACTGTGTCTTGGTAGTCGTTCTGATATTCTCCCACTGCTTGGCCACCATCTATCTGTTGGGTGCCACAAAAATGATATCCATTAAATTATATTCATCGTATTCACTCAGTCAGCAGCTATAACGAGCACTAAAAGTGTGCAATGTGCAAGAAATCTACTACGTATGTCTTTCCATTGTGTTTTTATCAAGTCTTGCAAAAATCAGTTTTCTTTCATGCTCTTTTGTCCATTTTGTACTGTTTAAAGAAACAGAATGAGGCAAAACTTAACCTGTTATAGATACTGTAATCTGTACTGTAATCAGTTACTAACAAATCCTCTGAAAAAATTAGATGGAATGCAGCCATTTTTAGTTTAGTCTACACATACAACTTCAATACAAAGCAACAGGACTGTTTCAACAGGCAGGTCTTGACTTTCACAGAAGATAAAATATGTCAAATTTGCAAGTCTGCAAGTCTCAACTGTGTGCAAGCTGTTTGGGTAAAGAACAAAATAGGTGCCTATTGAGATGATTGGCTGCTGCTTTCATGTTTCATCACAAGTGTTTCATTCATTAGCGTCTTGGCTTTGAGCTTACTAGCAACCTCCTGTGCCTTTATGCTGGTGGCCTTTAATTTTTGACACTGTGACTCTGCCAATTCTTGCATTCCCTCAGTCACCTCAATCTTTTCTTATGTAATGCATTATTGGAACAGTGAAAATAACTAAAGTAAAACATTTATGTTATCTGTTTGTTTAAAGAGAAGTATCTCTCACCATTTCCATAGTTTCATCTGGATTTTCAAAGCTCGTCTGTTTTTTTCTGGTAAATAAAAGAAAAAAATGTTAACTAAATATTTAAATTTTTGCACACAGAGACTATCTGCAGAGAAACAAGGAATGATTTACTGGAGTGAAAGGTGTACCTGTGGCAGCATCTGATGAAACAGCAAATGACTGTTGAAAGTAGTGCTCCAGTCAAAAAGGCAATGATGACCTCCAGCCATGAAACCATTTTTAATGCTTCTCTGAATTTATCTACATTCAGAAGGAGCATGCAAGACAATGTTTATCCGTGTTATTCACAACAAAATATTTATGCAAGAGCTTATGTCCTTTTTGACAGTTTGCCCCACTAAAAAGCTAAAAATATTAAGTGATTTGCAGTAGTAGAAGTATTTAAGCTGAGAACATGTACCCTTTTCATCTGATGTGTCTGTTTGGATGATGAGGTTTTCTGTCACTTCCCCATTTTCATTCGCACTAACACACTCAATAGTGGTATTGCTGTGATCCTTCACAGTTAATGTGATGCTGCTGTTGACTGTGTAATCTGAGAAAGTGTTCATGACAGAGTACTCAGTGTGGTTTTTTAACAGCGGCCATTTGATGGTGGGTAAAGGAAACCCTTCAGTGATACACACACAGGTCAGGACATTCAGCTGGACCTTACATTCAGAGTTTTGTAAGATCTTTGGAAACCCTGGAAAAACACACAAACACAATCAAAATATGACAATAAAATTCTAAAAGTAATTAAAGGTATAAGTGTATATGATTATATTAATAACTGTAAACCATGTACAGTATAATTGTTAATTTTGTAAGACCTTTGCAAAACCACGAAATACATTGACAGAATCACAAAAACTCAAGTAAATGCTTATAGTTTAAAACTTGGAAATGTTGTCAAGAAGATTAGTACAGTCTACTCACACGTCACAGTTATGTTGGCAAATGCAGTCAAATTCTTGTTCAGGTGTTCTGCTGTACAGATGAACCTTCCAGAATCGTCTATTGTCACATTTTGGATGAAAAGTGTTGCTGAATCACTGTTGTTTGACGTGTTAATATCAGGATCACTGTGCAGGTTTGTGTTGGAACCAAGTTTAGTCCATGTGATTGTAGACGGAGGAAAACTTTTAACACTGCAGGTCAGATTCAGAGCATGTCCCTTCTCAACAGATGTTTTCCCAGTGATTACAGGCTTCGTCATATCTGTTGAGTGATTTTTAAACAAAATATATTGAAGTGAGGAATAAGTTTATGAAAATAATACAAATGTTTGTTTAATATAATTGGTAAATAAATGTAATTTCACTCAAAAGTCAAAATAAACAAATGCATAAAAATAAATGCAATAAATAGTCAGCCGTATCCAAAAAATAATTTAGGAGTTTTGTAAGATCTTTGCAAACCCCAGGAACAACACAAACAGAAACACAATATCACAATATAATGCTGATAAGGTAAAACATGGACATATCATCAAGATAATGCAGCCTACTTACACGTCACAGTTATGTCAGCAAATACAGTCATAGTTGTGTCCAGATGTTCTGCTGTACAGATGTACTTTCCAGAATCTTCTGTTGTCGCATTATGGATGACGAGTGTTGCTGAATCACTGTTGTTTGACGTGTTAGATTCATGTTCACTGTGCAGGTTTGTGTTGGAACCAAGTTTAGTCCATGTGATTGTAGACAGAGGAAAACTTTTAACACTGCAGGTCAGATTCAGAGCATGTCCTTTTTCAACAGATGTTTT
>JAPZDV010000311.1:0-12729 GCA_029814665.1 Acanthurus lineatus
TCTTCAGTTCTGAAGAAGCCTCTTGGATGAGAGGCGAAACGTCTTCAAGAACTTTACTAAGTCAAGTTGCATAAGACTAACCTTGCTACGAATACCATGACCTGGATGACTGAGAACCTTCACAGACATTTTACAAAAGGATATGTGGAAAGCAAAAAAAAACCAACAAAAAACTGAAGCTTATTTGACTATTTTAGGACATTTTCTTGACCAAAATCGGCGGATGAAGGTTTTGAGTCTAGAGACAGTCAATGTAGCTGCACCTTACTGCACACAGCAGAAAGCATATCTGAACTTCTCACAAAGATATCTGTTGTATGGGATATAAGCATTAACAAGGGCATAGCTGTTACTACAGAATATGGAGCAACTATTTGAGTTTGGAGTCTGTGCTGAGGAAATGTGGTTCTTATGTTAAGTTATTTCCCCATAGCACTTGAGCATCTGAGAAGCTCTAAGTCAGATGCAGTTGCCAGACCACAGATTAATCAAGGTGGCACAGACTCAACAGAATTTCTTATTGTACATACTGGAGAGGTTGTTCAACAACAAGTGGTCATAACACCACTTTTTCTTTTTAAGAGAAACACCTCATGTTTAAATGAACCTTGGTAATTGGTAAAAACTCTTACTGATTGTTGCCATGCAATAGGTTTTCATGAGATCAAGCACAGTTGCTTGAACTAAAACCAACATTCCCAAAATAATGCAAAAGCAGAAACATGATCAACAGTGCCAAAAGCCCTGGAAACCTCAGAAATAATGACTACACAGGGTTTTTCTCATTAAAGGCATTGACAACAGTTTAGAAACAACTGATCAAATGATTTAAGAGCTTGAAAAACTGTGCAAAAAGGGACAGGAGTAGATACAAATATGAATAATAAGAAGCTGAGCAGTGTTACAAAAAGAGGCTCTATTGACCTGTCATCCTCAGAAAAGCCCTCCAACAGCATCTCCAGTTATCTTGATCCTCCATGCATCTGCCTAGCACATCAAGGATCTCTGCCTCCTTCTTTTGAATATCCACGTTTGTTGATGCGGAATGTCCTTGAGAACAACACCCATGTGTTGGTTCTGACAACACCTGTTTGCTGGGCTGGGCACTGTCGGTGTCAGTATCAACCAGTCTCATTCTTCTGAATGCTATTTTCTCACTCACCTTAGGCAACATTTCCTGTAGATTAGTAATGGTGGTGTGCGCGCCTTGGTTTATGGTCAATACTTTAAGCATCATTCTGGTGTCGCATCAATCTAGGGCCTTCTGCTGGGTGGGCTTCAGGGTACATAATTCACATCTGCATTGCATAAAGATGAAGCTGAGTCCATGTCAATCAGGGCACTCCACACTAGAGTCTTCCTTTTGTTTATGTCCTCCTCTAATGAGTTTATCCATGAACCAAGGGTTAACAGTCATTAACTCTTTTCAGAGCAGTACCTTCTGTTGGTCTTAGAGGCAGATGATCCGGGAGGATTTTGTAGGTAATGACCTTGATTTTCTTTGCATTTAGCCTGAGACAAACCTTGGCACATTCTGTCTTTATTCTGGTCAAAAGTTCTTGTGTTTGAGCCACTTGATCAGGTAGCAGGCCAGTTTCAAGAGTGTAGTCCAGGTCTGTTGGAACTACTGCAGGGACTTGTTTTGACCAACTTTGTTGGTGTTACACTGAGGCAAAGTTCCTGCCCCTGTACACCAATGGCCTGCATTAGTGCATAGCCCAGGACTATATGTAGTGGCTGATCCCTTGAACGCTTGTATCCCTTGGGCGTTTTCCATGGTTTTTCATGGTAAAGGCTAATGCTAATCCTCTTTTCTGAAGTGATTGAGAAATAAAACATGTAGGAACACCACCTGTTGGATGATGTAATGATACTGCCTTCTGCTATTGAGGGGTTGGAAGACGATCAACATGCTTCAATATATTAACTCTTAAATATGTTGTTATAATTTCTGTATCTAACCTGATTACTCATTTTACTCATACTGGCCAAATTAATCCAATATTGATGAGACAAAAATTAGACTAAAGTAGTTTTGGTTATCTATTGATTAAAATAAGACTAAAATGCCAAGACTTCTAGTCAACTAAAATTTCACTAAAAAAAAAAAATGGATACAGATAACTAAATATGATAAAAAATCAACAAGGACTTCACACAGGACCAAGACTACATTCAAAACAGTCAGCAAGTTACCTGTTAAGGAAGTACATTCCATATGTTTAATACAGTGGCTTTAAGCCATGCTTTGAGGTGGTGTTTAGTATTAAAAATAAAGTTAACACATAATTAAGTCATGTATAAAGGCCACATTGTAGGCCAAGTGATGGGCTTGTGCACAACTGGCAACGCAACAAGAGGAGATGGCACAGTATACTCAACGCAGTATGTCAGCATGTCATCCAGCAGGGCTAAATTCAAGCACTGACTATCACAACCAGCTATAACCACAGTCCATTGTCAAGCTGCAACTATTATATAAATTGTTTTAAAATAGCAACTACACTAACTAGAGCAACAACAAGCAGGTATGTGGTACATGGAAGTGTGTGTATGTGCCTGTAGGTGTGTTTATGTGTGTGTGAGGACATGAGGTACAGAGAAGAGGGAGAGATCAAGATGGCAGATCTGACCACCTCAGTGGCTACATAACACAAGGGTTAGGCTTAAAAAAAGATAAAAGCAGAATGGATGACATACTTACATGTTTCAAAAAAGAAAAGAGATGTCATGGGGTAAGGCTGAGTTAAGCTAACAATGCTATCTGTACACTCAAGGCCTCTGTGTGTAAGTAGAGGTGAAGATATGTCTGAAGTAGTTATGGAGAAAGAGAGAAAAGGGGAGAGACACGTTAAATTAAGGCAATCTGGCACAGAAAAACATTAGTCAGGCATTTGAAGTTATATTCATTAGCCATGGTACTGGTCTTTAACAAAAATAAACAAATAAATAAATAAAAAACAGCAGCACAATGTTTTGTGCAGGATTCAGCCATTAATCCAGTGAAGAACAGCAAATCTTAAGTTTTCTTACTACAAACTCTACCTCTCTTAACCTTTCTGTACCCAGACATAAGCCTTTACTCCACTTAAGTAAAACAAAGGGGTAAAGTCTGATCAGACAAGACACTTCCTCATAGCACCTTAGTCTTGCACAGAAGGAGCTTTTCCCATTTGGTTATGTTATAGCTGCATCCCAGGGACACCCTAGGTTTTCTGTGGTTCTCTTTCAATGGAAAAACAGGATCTGGATTTGAACCAGGTCTCACACTTAGGTGTGATTTGCAAGGTCTGATGGGGTTTTGGCACCATTTCTTTATAATTTTCTCTTGTTACTTTTTAGGCATTGGTTGTTACATACAGGTCTTTCTTTGTTCAGTGAGGGGTGAGGCAAAATTTCCTTACAACCTGGAGCTCTATAAATGTGTGTATAAACTGTGTATATGTGGAAGCAACATTTAACCCTAAACAGCTTGACTGAACTTTTACTCTAAAGTCCTGCCACCATCTTTGGATTGAAGGGTGGTCAGGACAACAGTTGTCCACTGCATGATAATAACCTTGTTATCTGTAGCTGTGTATAAGTTTTGACTCTATGCTAACTTGTTATAAATTAAATTAAATGATAGTATGTATTAATAATATTGTCAAATATTTTTAAGCACTTGTATTTCACTACCTTGCTAAAGTAGAGAGTCTTACACTGTAGGTACTACTTATCAGTAATCTTGCCTGTGTTCCTTGTGCCTTTCTTGTTCGTACTCTGGATTTTTGTTTGGTTTGTCTTTAGTTTATGTCACCTTGTTTATTCTTATGCATCAGCTTGATGTTATTTAAATTTGCTTTTTTGTTTTCTCAATCTGCTTTCCTGAGTGATGTACTACAAAGTTAGATTAGTGGGTATATTGCTACTTGAGCCAGATTTTTATGCTACGAAGATACTCTCTTTTAAATGGGGTTACATCACCATGGTAACATGCTACAAACTTAACCTGCCCCAGACCATGCTCAGTTTCATCTTGGAATTGGCTCAAAAGCGCCTTTTACTCATCAAATCTGTAAGAAATCGCAACACTTTATAGCCAATCAACTCGAAATACAAAGTTTCAGCTGAAGAAACATGTCAAAGCATATATCAAAGTAGCCATCTATAAAATCACAGAGTGTACATTTGAAGTCTACTCAGTTTTACTCACTGGCTGCAACACTAGCTGATACTTGTTATTAAAGCTTATGATTGGTTTTACATTTTTAACTTTTTTAAAAAATTGTATGCCTTTTACTCCCTCTTGTTTTTTTGGACAGAATACAGAAAAATGCTAAATAGCACCCCCTGCGAAATTTCAACCTAGCAGATATTACGGTGCACTTTACCTCCATTAAAAATGACATATCTACTGCAAACTTAAAAAGCCTCTAGAATCTAGCATGTGCAGAGTTGGACATTAGAAGGCTGTTTTTAAATTTACCTGCCGAGAGTGGAAAGTTTCTCAATGGCTATTGAAAGCCTGATTCTAGCACATTAGCATGATTTGTGACATCACAAATAGTTTGTTATTGATTGATAAATATGCAGTTTATACAAGTGTAATGTTCAAACTTGAAGCAACGCAATGCAAATATACTTGGACCAGTGTTTTCAATGAAGTAGGAGACATTCTGTTTAGTAGGAGAAGTAGAAAATACCTGATTAATTAATACATTTTGCATAATAATAGATTGTTGAATAAAAGTTACAAAAACACAAAAATCCAAAACAAAAATCCTTCCAAGCAGACTATTTGCACATGTCTCTTAACACATGTCTGAAGAGGTTCTTCAGTTTTCCTTCTCCTTACGTTAAATGTCCCAATCTTTGTCCTCCCCCTCTCTTTACCCTTCTTCATGCCTGCTCACCTCTATACTTCAAGGCGCCAAAGACTTGGGCACACATTTAAACTGAATGCCAACAATTGGATGCTTTTATAGAGGCTCTGAAACAAACACCTTCCAAGCCCAAAAGTACATATTCCATTTGCTTTTTTGTTGCTTATTAACACAACAATTACAGTTCATCATTGATATTGCTCATTATGAAACAGCTTGTTTGTGTGTGCATGGTGTGCACAGAAGAAACCAGGGAACTCTGTTAAATAGGCCGATATAATTTAACATAATTACAACCATAATTCCTAATGGACATGTTTCAAACTCTTAATGTGTTTAAGCATAACCTTACTTTTCAGCATTTGCTAAAGAATTGTCCAGAACCCTTTCTTTAAAGAAATACTTGAGCAAAAGTATGAAAGTATTTTGAGCAAAGTGGTTATAACTTTAAGAAGTATGCATGCAGAAAAATGCCCTCCCCCCTAAAGAGGAAAGTGTTGTGTATTTATACTACTAGGTTAATATTATTATTTTTGATGAAATACTGTAATAACATAAGTTTTTGTGGGTAGAGCTGATTTTAATTACTTTATATATTCTTGTATGCTATAACCCAATCCAACTCATCCAAATTCATCAGTTATTTCTAAAATTAAAATCTCTATCTGTGACCAATAATAATAACTGTTAGATACATGTGCTATGTGCAACATTTTACTCTAACATGTAGTGGAAGAGATATGTACTTTGCATAAAATATAATTTGTAAAGCACCTTAAACTTGTAATCAAGTGCATTACTTATAACAGCAGAACTCTCCACCAGAGCTTTTACACCTGTGCTTCTAATAATGAAAAATTAAGGACTGAGGCTCTTCACTGTAATCATTCAAAAATTCTCATTTAAAGTCACTGTTTGGAAAAATTCCCACGATTGTAATTGGCAAGACTGCAAAGAAACCTAGGGTACAGCTGGACAATATTAAAAACTCTCAATGCACAGAACCATAGCCAGTTTTCACCTTTGACTTCCCTTGTTCTAGCCATTCCTTCACCTCTGGTATCTGTGAATGTTCTCATTTATCCAGGTCATAGTTATTCTGGGCAAATAAATCGAAGGCAACTGGACTCAGTAATATGTCCATGAAGATGTTTTGCCCCTTATCCAAGGGGCTTCGTCAGTTCATGCTTATCAGACTAGGCTAGGCCTGTCTGACAGGCCTAGCCTAGTCTGATAAGGGGCAAAACGTCTTCACGGACATATTACTGAGTCCAGTTGCCTTCACCTCTGGTCTTGTTCCCTCTTCTTCAAATCAGCTGCAATAATGCCTATACTTAAGACACTTGCTGCAGACCCTGGAAACTTTAACTTTTGCCCTATTCCTAACCTACCTTTTCTATCTAAAATCCTTATAAAAAAACAGTTGTATCTCAGGTTTATGCTTACTTGTCCGACAGCAACCTTTGTGAACAATTCCAGTCTGGTTTCTACAGAGCACAGGAATAGGCCTGGCAAAAATTACTAATGACCTCCTATGGCAGCAAACTTCAGGCTGTTATCTATTCTCAGCCTCCTTGATCTGAATGCGACCTTTGACTCGATCTTCCAAAACATCCTCCTTGACAGGATAGCCTCTATTAGGATTACTGAGACACCCTTGAAATCCTAACTCCCTGGCCATATTCAATTCATCCAACTCAAAACTTTCAAATCCCAGTCATTTCCAGTCACTACCAACTGGTGTTTGCCAGGGTTCTGTCCTGGGACCCCTTCTCTTTATATGTATCTACTTCCTCTTGGCCATATATTCCATAAATTTAACATTCATTTTCATTGCTGTGCAAATAATATCCAGCTCTACCTGTCCATAAAACCTACCTCCACCCTCCCGTCCACCTCCCTCTCTGATTGCTTACAGGAAATCAAATCCTGGTTTTCCTGCAACTTTCTCAAACTAAAAAATGACTTAAGTTCTCCTCATTGGTTCAAAATTCCCATCAACAAAACTTGACAGTTTTTCCCTTATCACCATTAATTCGTCCCCTCTGGTTAAGAGTCTGGGTGTCACCCTCATCACTTAAGCTGCGTATCGCCTTAAATGTCTCCACCTGTCTCTCACATCCAAAGGTACTGCCGTTCTTGTTCACACCCTGGCTACATCCTGCATTTATCACAGTAACTCCATTCTCTTTGATCTCCCAAGTCCATCCATATGCTTTAACTGGCCCGGAACTCTGATACATTGGCTTCTGGTCATGCATTGATTTCAAGATTCTGCTCCTCACTTTAAGGCAATCTATATTTCACTCCTCTGTACCTCTCTGAGCTCCTGCACATCAACACACCTACCAACACTCTCAAATCTTCTCTCCAACTTTTGAGGCGTCCCAGCCACTTGACCACTTTTGATTCTAGAGCCTTCAGCCATCCTGCCCCACATCTATGGAACTCTCTTTTATCAGACATCTGTAACAGTAACTCTCTTTCCTCTAAAACACACCTTAAAACACTTCTCTTCTAACTGGCATATTCAGTTTGATTTCTATTCATCTGGTCACACTAATCCTGATTGATTTTATGCACTGTAAAATTTGTCTAGTTAATTTTATTGCTTTATTGTTGTATTGTTCATTTTTTAACTCACCTTGTAAGGCAGGCATATCCAAAGTCTGGCCCGCGGGCCAAATGCGACCCGTCTTCAGATTTCCACCAGCTTACAGCCTCTGTCATAAAATCAATAATATGCGGCCCACCAGCACTGTTGACCACAGTATAAAATACAGTGTACAAAAAGCTATTTTATATTTCACCAGGAGATGGCAGTAGACCTTGCCGAGGGAAACTTAGACCCTTGTCACAAGGGTCAAAGGGCCTTGTGTGATCCTTTTAAGCACTTTCCAGCCTATTTCAAAAATGGCGACTGTAACTAAAAAAAGGACAGTTGACAGTGAGGGCCGCAGCTTTCAGGACAAGTGGAAATTGGAGTATTTTTTCACCGAAATATGAAACAACTGTGTCTGCCTAATTTGCCAGGAGACCGTGGCTGTTTTCAAGGAATTCAATATCAAGAGGCACTACCAGACGAAACATGCAAACTACGACAGTCTAACTGGGAACGAATGTGGCAAAAAATCAAAGCAACCGGAAGCTGTTTAAATGGCACAGCAGCGCTTTTTTACAAGAGCCCGTGAATCAAATGAAAATGCCTCAAAGGGGAGCTACGAGGTGGCAACGCTGATTGCCAAGCACTGCAAACCTTTTACTGAGGGTGAATTTATTAAAGACTGCGTGATGAAAATGGTGGAGAAAATTTGTCCTGAGAAGAAGCAAAAGTTTGCTAATGTTTGCCTGACTCGTAACACTGTGGTACGGAGAACTGAAGACGTTTCATCTGATATTAAGAGACAATTAGAGGCAAAAGGAGTGGAGTTGGACTTTTTTTCGGTAGCCTGCGATGAAAGCACGAATGCATCTGACACCGCTCAGTTACTGATTTTTTTGAGAGGAATGGACAATGAAATTAACGTGAGTGAAGAGCTACTTGACCTCCAGAGCCTTAAAGATAAAACAAGAGGAACATATTTATTTGTTTCTGTTTGTTCCGCCGTAAATGACATGAAACTGCCGTTCTAAAATCTCAGTGAATTGATTTTTTTGTGTGATGATCAAAACCACAGTTTTGAATATGCACGGTTTCTTTTCAATCCGTGAAAAATTTGTTCTTTTGTTTGTCAACTGACAATCAAACCGGGTCTTGTAAACCCGACAAATTAAATATTAAAATCAAGTTTGGTCTGGCAGCCCGTTTTTCCATTTCGTATTTTTGATCCAAGTCTAAAATTAAAATAATCAAAAACACTGCCTTTCTTGTTTTTGATACGAGTAATACAAGGATTCATATGGCCCTCAATGATTGTACTTATGAATAATATAACTCTTAGTTTTATTTTCCTGTTCACATGTTTAGAATTTAGAAGTTTACAGTGAGCATTTAATAGTGAATAATACGGAATGTTTCTAATTAATCTAGATATGTTTAATCTTTCCGAAAGTTTTTTTTTCCAGACAGACTTTTTCTTCATTTTATGTGGTCTTAAAATATGAAAGGCAGAGTGATTTTGGTAAAAACTTTAGATTTGTGTTCTGTAAGTATGCCATTTGCAATAAAAATTTCATGAATTAGTTCATTTGCATTTAATATTAATGGTTCAAAGAATGTCAGGCTGAATGGTCGGCCCCCATACATTTTCACCTCACCAAATCTGGCCCTCTTTGCAAAAAGTTTGGACACCTCTGCTTTACCCTAATCTCAATCAGAGTGGGCATGCTTCGCTCTGTGCGCGAGGGTGCAGCCGGACATATTTGGCATTCAGCCATGTTAGTGAAGTTCCCCTTATGATTTCCTGTAACTGACACAGAAGCTGCAAATCGAAAGTAAACTCGTTTTAAACAACGTTCAGACAAACGGACGTCAGTCTTTTGTTACTAACTTCTTCAGAGAGCTAATAAAAGAGCAGCAAACACGATGATTCGTTATAGAGGATGTTTTTGGGTCCGTGTTTCTACGTGTCTGTTTATTTTCACACTGTGTGGACGAATTATTGGAGCCCCAAACGGTAAGAAAGCTAATGCTAAATTTTGTAGCTTACAGATGCTAACTGAACCTGTAATGTTAACGTTTGTGTTACTTTAGTTAGTTAGAGTTAGTGAACGTAAGTTAGTTAGTTAGCTAAAAACTAAAATGTTTTTTGTATGAATGTGTAACTTTCGCTTATAGAAATAAAGCAAACCAAGTTGTGATCACAGAGAAGGGGGCGTTTTCCCTGTCAGCGGCCGCTAGAGGGCGCTACATGCTCCGCCTGAAAGTTCAGAGAAACATGAAGCTTTTAACGGAAAACCAGTTTAGCCTGACAACACCGACATCAAACTGAAAAAACGAAACAAAATAAAAATGCCATCAGTGTCCAGTTTATCAGGTCCATCCAGCCTCGTTTAGCAGCTCCGCAACAAAATCCTTCATGAAGGTTCAAATGTTCAGTTTCTGTTCGTTTTGAAGGAGAAAGTTTTATGAGTTTTGTTGGTTTACACTCACAGCTGTTCTTATTATTTAGTCCACCCTTTTCTATCAGCGAGGGTGGACACTAATAACACTTGTCTGAAAGACGAGGTGGGTTTCAAACTGCTGAATAAATTAAG
The DNA here is from genome assembly GCA_029814665.1 of Acanthurus lineatus. Classification (NCBI taxonomy): domain Eukaryota; kingdom Metazoa; phylum Chordata; class Actinopteri; order Acanthuriformes; family Acanthuridae; genus Acanthurus; species Acanthurus lineatus. The sequence continues at coordinate 10,062 of JAPZDV010000311.1, forward strand.
TAGGAAAGTTTAACAAGAGTTTGTTGATACAACTGATCTGATCTTTATTCCACTAATATTCAACCCAGATTCGTCCACCTCAGCCTTTTCCATTCGTTTCCTCTATAATTGTTAATCATGATCAAATTTGCCAGGATGGGTGGGGGGGTCGTGAAGCTTTTGCCAGTAAAAATGTGAGAATCACTGATTTAATAAAAACCTGTAAAGTTGAACAGCAGCACAAAGTAAAACTCTGTGTGTGTGTGTGTTAAGTGTTTTCTCTTATGATGGATTGATGGTTTTCACTTGTTCTGGTTTGTGTTTCGTCTCTTCAGCCTGTTTCCATCAGCTCACACAACATAACTGCCTTTATGAGAAACGTTTGTCTCACTTTGATCATTTTGCCTCTCTGGCTTGTTTCTTTGCTTCAGGCCGAAGCTGTAAGACACTTTGAGAAAAGCAGCTCCCAGCAGTCAGTAGTCTGCTGTGTGCTGTACTTTTGTCCCGTGTGTCTGTTGTTTGCCATGTTAGCCACATGAATCTACAGACGGCATGTCGGTCTGTTGTTGCTGCCACATTTTGCAAACACATTCATGGTTGAATCCAGAAAATTAAATCCAGATCTGAAAACAGTTTTCACAGCAAATAAACCTGAAAACAAAGATGTTTAATCTAATTGACTATTAGTTTGAATAAATCTAAAATATAACTGAACAAACATAAAGATTGTGTGTAAATGTGTTTTCTGTCTCACCTGATGACTCTGCATGTAAACACACTGATTAAAATATGTTTTTATCTTCCAGAGCCAGTGAAACTGACTGTGATGGAAGAGGATGATGCCATTTTACCGTGTTCCCTCAGCACCAAGGAGAACATTGAATTTAAGCTGTTTGACTGGAAGAAAGATGGTGAGACGGAGGTGTTCCTCTTTAATGCAGGACTTCATTACAACAACCAACCATCAGACACACAAGACCCTCAGTTCAAAGGTCGCGTCTTTCATTTCCAAGATGAACTTAAACATGGTAACGCCTCCATAATCATCAGAAAGACGACCTGCAGTGACAGCGGAAACTACACCTGTATTTTTCCTCGTCTTCATCCGAGTCAAACATTCTACATTGAGCTGATTGTTGGTGAGTTCTTTCTTAGTTATAAATATACCATTTATAGTTTTACAGATGAGACTGGTTCAAGTGTCCCAGATGTGTTTGAGTCAAACTGGCATCATGTAGTCAGAATAACACATCTGGATGAAGCTGCCTCTTGTGGACGACGGCTGCAGATAAACTTCATCCAGAAGCCACAAATACAACAAATCTGTTTTCTTGTGTAACAACATTAATCCGTATTATATCAGTTTGATTTAGATATTAAATATAAACAGTTTGTTATCATTAATATTACAGCAAACTCATTGATCAATACAATCCTCTTATTCGTCCATTTAATGTAAACAATGAGACAAGTGTATTAATAAGCAGCAGTGTTATCTGTAGTGAAGCCAGAGGACTCAAACGCATCATGACTGACTGAAGTTGCTTCTGGAGACTGACGCCTGGTGCTGGATGCAGATTCAGCTGCAGGAACAGACTCACAGTGAAGGTCACGTCTCTCTGGAGCAGCAGATCAGTGACTCTCACAGCAGAGCAGTAAGGAGGCCCTGCCAGCTGTGTTTTCTGATGGTTTGACAAAACCAGACCAGCCTCACCTGTGAATCTACTGCAGGATAAACTCACTTGGAGAAATTTGAGTCTATCACTTTATTTTTGGCTTTAAATAGGGACAGAAAAGTTTAAACCATAAAACTATAAGCTCTAATAAATTTCCCAGTGTTTTCTGTGTTGATAGTTTCTGAATAGCAGTCTATCATCATTTAGTTTTCTTTTCCTTCCAGATTGTGTCTTAAAAAGACGAAACATCCCAGGTGAGTGGTGATTATGATGCATCACTCTCTGTTTCACATCCGTGTGATTTTCTAAAATTTTTAAATTAATTTTTAAACAACATCCAGACTTTCCTTTCTAATACTCTAACATTTAAAAGTGTATTTAGGGTTTGAACTTTATAGGACTTTAGTGAAGATCTAATCTGCCAATATATAATGACTTTACTTTGAAGTTTAGTTTTGCTGATTTGTTTTAACAAAAGTTAACAGAAAAGTAAGTTTCATACACTTTTAAATTCTATATTATAGTTTTTTTTAGCATCTTTATAACCTGCAATCTGCAAAGTATAACCCTTGTTTCATGTGTTTTCACCTAATTTCTATTCTCCATCAATTAAAATGCTTTTCTAAACTTTTCTTGTAATGAGAAAAAAACATCTGCAAATAATTTCAACCAAAATGAATCAAATAATCCAAATGACTCTAATTTATATCTACAAGTAATAACATTAACTAAATGATTGATTGATAATTATGATGACAGACAGCTCAACTCACCAGTCTTTCACAAAAACTTCAACAACACTGCAGATAAAATGTGACATCAAGCTTTTAATACTCACACTGATCGAGAGAACAGACAATATGTATTTAAAACAACTTATACATCCTGTTCTACAAGGATACAAGGAAGTTTATTGGTCATTATACAACAGGTTGCATAATGAAATTAAAATGTGGTTCTCTCTTGATTGATTAATTGATTGTATAAAAAAGATAAAATGATTAAACATGGAG
>JAPZDV010000312.1:0-12717 GCA_029814665.1 Acanthurus lineatus
ATAAAAATACTGAATAAAAGATGCAGACTTAAACTCCAAAGCAGCTTTTCATGTAATAAATATGATTAAACGCACCAAGTTTTGCATTTTACATGAAAATCAAATTTTTAAAGATGTCAGGTTTTTGTTTTTGTTTACAAAATTTAGACCTTTAATCTTAGATTATGTCTACTGTCTCGGTTAATCTGAGAAAACCGGCTGCAGTTTGTCGTTTGATTCACAAACAGCAGGCAGAGCACTGAGCTGAATTTGATGTTTCTGAACTTTTAGAGTCTGAGTCGACTTTTCTCGAAGTCTCAGACGAGCAGCTGATTGTTTTTATGAACTTTGGGACGAAGACGACTGAAAGCTGCCGATGGCGTCAAACTGTCCCGTTTAACTCTCGCTGGGTGTTTTTTCAGCTCGTTTTCTGTCATTTAGAGAAAAGAAGTGAACAGATTTTAGTGTTTCTGAGGCTGTTGGACGGGAGGAAACAGATGCTGCTCGACCTTCTAACAAACATGAATGTAAACTTCTCTGTTGTGTAACTGTGTGTACATACTGACTGTGTGACTGTAACCTGCACAAGCTGTTGGCCTTCACCTCCAACAACACATGTACGAAGCACAAACACGCCTCTGGACTCTTTCTTACCGAGTGTGTGTGTGTGTGTGCGTGAGTGTGTGTGTGTGTGAGTGATCGTTTCTTTGATTTAACTGTGTTTTCGTTGTTTTCAGGTTGATGTTGTCGTGTTTTCTTGCTGCTCTCCATCAGTCACATGTCGTCGTTAGCAGAGGAGCTAATCTGCCGCTCAGAGGGATTACAGATTAACCCTTTATAGAGAGAGAAAGACTAATTTATCTTTCTTTAACCCGAATGTCTGAGCCTGCGTGTGTGTTGAGTGTGTGTGTGTGTTTGTGTGTGTGTTTCATGGGTAATTTGCATGGTAGCTGTTCCTTTTCAGAACTAATTAGTTTATTCTCAGCAGATCCTAATTAGCTGTTAGCGAGAGCTCGCCGGTCTCCACGGCAGCGTTCCCGTCTGGATGACGACGTGCAAACACAGCGAGCGCTCCACTTCAGTTTGTTTTCACACAGCGGGGGCGGGCGGGAGGCGGGAGGTGGGGAGGGGGGAAGCGAATGCAGATTCAGCTGTTTTGCATTTAAACCTCAAAGACAGTCGACTTCTTAACGAGCGTGAAGGTTTGAAGACGGAGTTTGTATTTTTTCCAGATGTTTTTTTGTGGATGTGTGTAATAGATTACACAGCTCAGCAGCAGATGGGCTCCTGTTTAATCATCATGTATCACAGAGACTTAATTTGCCTAAAGAGCATCTTAAAAAAAAACTACACTCAATCAGAGTTTGTTTGTTTCGGCTCACAGGCTGTTATCCATCATTTTTAGGTAATTTAGACACAAAACTCTTCAAAGTGCGTCTCTGGAGTAAAATTATCTCCTCACTGCCGTCAGTTACTGACGCTTCAGCTCCTCCTCAGTTCAGTCTGTCCGATACTTTCAACTGTATGAGGTCAAACAGGGACGACGAAGCATTTAACACCAAAACAACAACAACAACAACAGGAGCTGCTGGTGTTTATCTGAACATCTGACGAGCAGCGATGGACCAGGTGAGATCCAGGTGAGACCCAACCTGCAGAAACATTCAGGTTTTTTTACAGTGTGAGAGTTTCACACTCTCACTTCGTCACTGCGACTCCATTTGTCTCTATGTTTTTGCCTTTTTGTCTCCTCCAGCCGTCTTTCTGTGTGTTGTGTGTGTGTGTGTTTGTGTGTGTGTTGGTGTGTGTTGTGGGTGTGGCCTCCCCTCACCTGGCCTCTGCTCTCCACCTCACCTGTGTCCAATCCTCTCATCACCATGCAGCTTAAAAACCCTCTGTTTTAGTGACTCGCTCACGTTGTTTGCTGAAGACTTTTTATTATGAAAATCTCTAATTCTGCCTGTTGTTTCTCTGAATGTTCTTTGTTCAGTGGAAATTGTTTGGCTTTTGCATCTGAAGGTGATGCAGGTTTTTTTAAGGCTGAAGCAAATTAAAACAACAAGATAATTTGACTGTCGGCGCAGAAACAGAAGTCGATCCAAACAAAGAGAATAAAAAAACACAAAATGTGGCAATTATCCTCCCTAATGAGTGAAAGCGAGAACATTAAAGTCTGACTGAAAGCACAAACAGAAAATAAGTCAGAAAGTCACCAAACTGACTCACTGATGTCGATTAGAGAGAGTTTAACTGCAGTCTGTCAACATGAACGAACAGGCTGCTGCTCATAATGGACCAGGACTCTGCCTGGAAAAGCAGTGTGTGGTAATAAAGCAAGTGTGTTTTCTCTTTTTTAAGAGGATAGTTGTGTTTTTTCTTCTTTCAAAGTGTTTTATTTTGATGGGGAACAAAAGAAAAGTCGCAGGAAAAAAAGGTAAAGTTGGTATAATCTGAAAAAGGGCTCGAAATGGATTTAAAAAAGGACTAAAAAATTACATGATCCACTCTGCAGCTCCTCATTTCAGTGGACTAACCTTTTAAATTCATTTGCATGTGAAGTGTGAGAGGCTTCTTCTTCTCTTTGTGCCTGAAATCTGTGAAAAGCTTCAGGGAAAATCCTCCTTTCAGTTGGCTCTGTCCCGTCCTCAGAGCCAGGTCAGAGTAAATGACTCTGGAAGGGAAAGATGTCACTTCTGGGCTTCCATACAGAAGCTTCTCTAATTGACATTCATAGAAATCTGATCCAGGAAAGTAAGTAATCGTCTGTGCAGCGGCTCCTCCGCCCTTCAGCAGGTCGAGTTTTCAGCTCCAGTGAAGCTGACGAAGGCTGGACGTGCAAAAACTGATGACACTGAACCAAACATGACGCATGACGGAGCGCTGTGTGTGTGTGTGTGTGTGCTGGCTGAGATGTTATTGAGATATATCAGGTCATTATGAAACTCTCAGAAGCTAACAGAGCTAATTACGGAGCTGGAGTTCAGCCGTCACGCCTGCAGATTTGTGACAAAGCAGCTTCATTTGTGAAGTGGGGATGATCATTAGCCGGGCGACTCATCCTCAAGCTCCAACACACACCGGGTCGCTCATCCACACACACTCTCCTCATGCATCCCACTGTGACTCACACTCAGTCCGATCGAACCTGATCAATCCTGAGCGTCTCCACTTCTTCTTACAGTACAGGGACGTAAGGAATCAAGGGAGCGATCATGCACGACACCGGGAACGAGAGCAGGATTAGATGGGAAAATTGTGCAGGGAACAGGATTACCTGATCCGAAGCTTAAGTGTTTGATTAGCGAGGAGACGGCGTTGGAGCGGCGAGGATAAACTCTGCAGGCCGAGACGGAAAAGTTATTACAGTGAGACCTGATTCAGCAGCCGAGAGGAAACAGGAAGATCGATGTTTGCAGCCTCCTGTTTCCCCTCTGAAGGAATCACACACGGCAGGAATCCTTCAGGATGAGCAGAGGGCTTCCCTTTGGAGTCTCAAACACACACACACACACACACACACACACACCAAACACACCAAACACACCAAACACACACATGAAAACATTCTGGCTGAATTTCCAGACAACAGAAATAAAGGAAAAGCAAAGAAAAGCAGCACAAAAAAGTAATTTAGTGCCAGTTTTAATGCGTCACTGTTCTCTGAAGATTAGAAACTTTGAATTTCCACTCAAGTTTTTTTTTTTAAAATTTGCATAAAAACACGAAAACATGCAAACCTGTCCGGCGTTTTGAGGCCTGAACCGTCATGGCCGTCTTGTCTCAAAACAAGCTCCATATGAACTCCAGGTGGCGCTGCTGACCGTGACGGGACTGTATGGGAGTTTTGTGTTAGCATGCTGGTTTTAGCTAACAAAGCTAACAGAGAGAGATTCCTGGAGGAGCTGATCGTTCAGAGAGGCGACGCTTCATTATCAATGAATATTCTGATTATTTCACTGCAGTTCTTTAGATGTCAGGAACAGCATCGAAACAAACATGAAACCGAGGCCTCTGATTGGTCGGTTAAGCGGCAGATTTCTGTCTGAAGTGTTTTGAGAATCACGTGAAGGAGAAGAGAAATCAAAAATCTGTTCCAGGTTCAATTCACTGCCTCCTGAGAGGACAAGAAATAAAATGGAAGAGAGGATGTGGAGACGAAAAAAAGGAAAAGGAGAAGGAGGGAGGAACAGCAGATCCACAGCGGGGAGACGGGGAGTGAAAGCTGGTTTGTATTCCCAGCTGTGTGCAGCTGATGGGATAACGGTTGGTATTAAGCGACCCAGTCGATGGCTTTGACCCCTGAAACTGAACGCTGGATTCCATTTTTGTCCTGAGCCAATCGACTCGGTGTGTCATGGCTGATTTACCGGCTGCAGACCTGAATGGCTGAATGAATCTGGGTGAATGTGACTGCGGGTCAGAGGTGAGGTAAGAAAGAAGAAACTGAGCGAGGACGAGACACGACGATCAAATCTGAGGACGCAAAGTCGATACGTTCACTTTCAAATCGTCCTCGAGAGAGAAACTGCTTTAAAAGACAAAAGAAGCGTCTCCCTTCAGGGGTTTTTTTTTTTTTACAGCTGAGGGACCAAAGAGAATCAATCTGATGCAAAAAAAAAAAAAAGATTTAAAACATCGATGCTTGTTGTCGACCTTTCAGAGCAAAATACGATAAAAAGAATCAATAAACTCATCGATCCACTTAAAAACACACATAAGGTTAAAATGCAGAGGCTAATTCACCACAGGGGAGACATAATGACTCCACCTCTGGTCACACACGGTACTGCACCTCTAAACACTGAACCAACAACAACCTGCAACAGGTGCATCCCGGTTCTGCTTCATCCCGCTCGGCCTCCACCTTCCCTCCTCCACATCACCCTCCGGTCTTCTGTTATAAAACTCCTTCATAACTGCTGTTTCTGTTGTTTTGTTGCTTAAATCTTCACACACAGAGTGTAAATGTTGCCTTGAAAGAGAAAAAATCCATTTACTCTGCAGGAACGAGGACACGCTGAAGGTTTCTGATTGTTCTCAGGCTGATTCTTTTCTGTCACATCAGCCTCAGAAAGAAGAGAAAACCTTGAGAAACATCAAAGAATGTCATCAATTATCAGCAGAGAGAGAGAGCGCGTGTCATTGTGTTCATTGTGTTCATTGTGTTCATTGTGTTCAAGTCGCCTTGAAACTACAACAACAACAAACGTTGGTGTGTTTCAGCTGCGATAAGCAACACAGCTGATTAAAGACCTCTGATCACTTTGATTCATCGTTAAAGTGAAAATCCAGCTGATTATTTTTTTTTAAACACATTAAATGATTTTTGGTTAAACTTTGTCTTCAGTGTTTCATTTCTTCACCTGCTGCAGCTGCAGGTTTCTCTTCGCTCTCTGCCGACAGACTGCTGGTTCGTCTGCTGCGATGAGACGCAACCGAACACGAACACACTGCAGGGCTGCTACATGTGCGAGTGTGTGTGACGACGTGTGTGTGAAAACGTGTGTGTGACGACCAGTGTGTGACTGCTGGATGCACAGATTTCCATCACAAACACTCTGCCATCATTCCCACTTCCCAACATGCACTTGTTTTCAAAAACATTCCCACTTTGTGTCCTCAAACGAAACACAGAACAAAACTTTAAAGTCATCTTTACTTTCCAAAGTGTGTTTAAACTTTTAAAACGTCCCAAAGCCTTTAATCAGCTGAACAAACAAAGAAACAATCAGCCGAAGAGTCGATACAAAAGTCAGAGACTGAAATCATTAAAACACTTTTAAGTAAGAGAGACTCTTTTTTTTTGCTGTTTTATTCATCAAAAGCAGCAGCTGATGACGCAGCTGCCTCTCAGCTGAGAAAAATGAAAATTTTTTGTAATTAAAATATGAACTCTTGTTAAAGTTCAGCTGTCAGATTTTATTCCTCAAAGAGACTGGGACTTTTAAAAAGCTAAAAATCTCAAGGTTTCTGGATAATGAAATGAATCATTAAAATGATCAAATATGTTGTTTTTTCTCAGAAAGTTGGAACAGACGAGTTTCTGAGCAGCAGTTTTTGGTTTCACTGAGTCAAACTGACTGAACTGACGTTCCTCTCTGATCAATAACATCGATCTCTTTAATGGTGCATTGAAATTTAGGGCACACGCGTCTGTTTCACATCTGACTGCGTTACAGAAGGAGGACGGACGTTCGGACATTCAAAACACTGGAAACTACAATCAACACACCGCATGATGCTAAACTTACAGATATCCATCAAAACAGATATAACTTTTCCCAGAATTCCTTGCTGCTGCTCTTTGGATCAGTGCTAACACAGGTGGCTGCATTTGGTTGAGAGAGAAACAAATAAGACTCCAGTTTACAGACGTTTTAAATTAAATGAATGATGAAATTAAATGTGTTTCCATGTGTTTCTGTGTGTGTTTCTGTGTGTGTTTCTGTGTGTGTTTCTGTGTGTTTCTGTGTGTTTCTGTGTGTCCATCCCTTCAGGCTCGGGTCAGTATGAAACTCGTCACCCAGCAGAGAAAACATCAATGATCTTGTCACCTCACACACACACACACACACACACATAAAATATCACATATCAAAATTCAACTTTTCCTGTGTATTTCAGCTGCTCTCTGACTTCATTTCGCTCATCGATCCGTCTCACCGCCTCGAGCGTCGAGCTGTTTGAACTTTGTTAGTTTGTTTCTGTCCACCGTCGAACAAACACAGAGATGAACCCTTCAGCTGCACTTCAGTCTGCATCGCCCACATCCAGGGTTCCTGTTTAGTGTCTGCAGCTTTAAAGACAAACAGGAAGGTGAACACCCGTTTTCAGTCTCTCACTCACACAGGATCCGATCCGGTGAGTCCGATCCGGAGGGCTGAGACATGGAGGTCTGAGGCTGAGTGAAGATCTCCATCAGCTTCCTTCAGGCCTCCTGCTGCTGCTGCTGAGTCCAAATCTACTCGAGTGTTAACTCAACAGGCTCACAGGCTGCTGCAGCCAGCTGCCAGAGAGAAACCGAGTCCTTGAAAAAAGAAATTTGGACTCGATGATTCAGTCTCTTCACTCGTTCCAGACGTGCAAACAAAGAAGACAAAAAAACACTTTAAATCACCTCGAGGATCAAATGTGTGTTAAGATTCAGCATCCAGAGAGACAGAAACAGATTTCTGTGAACAGCTGAGGTGACATGTCTGACATTTTTATTTGCTACCAAATCACAAAAAACAGCACAAAGAACTGAAGACGCAAATGAAACATCAGTGGAGGAAACCTGAAGAACCCTGAACACCAGACCCGCCCTTCAAAGGGATCAGATGAGTTTCCTTTTTCCCTGAAACTCAGCTGCTGAAGGAACCTTTCTTGCCTCTGAGAAGCAGAAACAGTTTGCAACATGAACTCACGCTCTGGATCTGGATCTGGATCTGAATATGGATCTGAATGTGGATCTGAATCTGGATCTGGATCTGGATCTTAATCTGGATCTGGATCTGAATCTGGATCTGGATCTTAATCTGGATCTGAATCTGGATCTGGATCTAATCTGGTAATAAATCTAGTGTGAATCCATCTTCTCTACTTGCTTATATTCCAAAGTTTGCCTGCAGCGCTTTTAATTAACAACCAGGAGATGCCATCAGCCTCTGTGAGCTGGTCAAGGACGCCCTCCAGCTGAGCCAATCACAGCTCTGCTTCCAGCTATTAATTAGATACAAACCTGCCAGGAGAGCTGGGGGGGGGGTTGCATGCCATATTTATTATTTTCTCGTCTTAGCTTTTGAATTTATGTCTCAAGGGTCAAATGAATGCCACTTTCCGGACGTTCAATGAGGCATTTCAAATAGCACTGACTGTTAAATGAAATTCTATGTTCAGATTTGAGGACAGAAACTGACTGTGCGCTGTTTTTAATGTAACAGACTGTAACAACAGCTTTCACTGAAGAGATGCCGCTCACTTAAATGTGTTTTTTGAGCCGTAAACTAAATCATGTAACTGATCATCAAACACACCGATGATGCTGATGTTCAAACTGCCATTTTTATTCATAAAAAACAGTCAAAAATCTCAGAAACGCCTCCTGAACACAGCTGATAACACTAAACAGCTAAATTTGGGTTTAAAGACTTTTAACACCCTCCAACCAGAGGAGGATGTGTAGCCAGAAGCCTGCGCCCCCTAGTGGTCGTCCTGTGCAGTGAGGGTGGAGAAATCCAGCAGGAACTGAGTGTTAAGTTACTTTTTTTTAATAAAAGTGACATTCATGTCTGCTCGTTCTCGTCTCAGTGGCTCGAAGGGAAGAACAACATGCTTCACCTTCTGCAGAGATGCTTTGTGGTTCAGATGCAGAAAGATTTCACCCGGCGGGGCAGAACGAAGCCAGACGTCCTCACGCACACATGTTGTCAGTGTTTGTGTGTCTCCATCCGAGGAAATGTTCTGAAAGGAGAGCCAAGTTTTTAAAATGCAAATAGATTCAATATGCATGAAATACGCTTCAGCGACATGAAGGCAGAGGACACGCGCTCGCAAACAGGCAGAAGATTTGACATTAACGCGGCGTGCGACGATGAGAAGGTGAGAAAAGACGAGTGAGGTTTCATTTTATCAGTTTTTCTTCATTAGCTGTGATGAAATTTGCATCGTCGCCTGCAGGACAGGACAAAGCGGAGGTAACGTCTGAAAACAGTCACAAAAAAATCACTAGAATAGTCACAATGGAAACCTCCCATGATGCTTTTCACCACCTGAAATTGAACCACCGAGTATAAAAGCTGCATTTAAACACGTCAGCATGCAGACGTTCGTATTTGCATCTGAAATGTGAGAAAGTTTGAGTTGTGAGTCACTGACTTTATCTGAGGATCATCTCAGAGTTTGACGTGTGTGTGTGTGTGTGTGTGTGTGTGTGTGTGTGTGTGTGTGTGTGTGTGGGAGGCTGAGATTACAGCCGACAACACTTTTGCTTAATTTAGCCGCGAGCAGAAAACGATGGAAATGACAGTCGGTGAAACTCTGACGGCTGAAGCGACGAGTTTCTGTCTGTAAATTCGTTCTGTCGTCTTCATGGAGGGAAACTATTCAAATGCAAATCTTCTTCCATGAAACCATCTTCACTTTCCATCCTGTGAGACCCTGACTGCCTTTGAACCAGGAAGCATGTGGACTTCACCATGAGGACATTTTGTGTTAAAACAAAACCGTGTGAACGACTCCACTCTTCCTCCGTTCTTTAAGGAGACTTTTAAGGTGTTTTTTCAGGGTGAAGACTTTTATTTTTTGCTATTGTGATGTTGAAAATTTACTCCTTCTGATGTTGTGTATTTTTAAAAAGCAGCCTGTCTTGTTCTCTTGATGATGTCTCATGATCTTTATTACAAAATGTCGTCCATATAAAGTTCAGACTGAAAGTTAACTGTTCACCTTAAAAACCAGCTGTAAGGAGCCCTGAGGTTCTCCAGGCTGATCTGAAGCTTCCAGCATGTGTCTGGTGTCACTGCTTTAAGCTCGTCGCTCTCCACTAAAGGTGAAACACTCACATGAAATGATGCAAAACTGTGTCTTCAGTGTCCAGTTGTGTTTGTGTTTTGTTGTCTTTAAATGTTCAGCCTCAAACGTCCAGCTCACACAAGCAGCTTCTGTCGTTTCTGTTGGAAACTGTTTTTTTTTCCAGATTGCTCAAAGAACTGAGCAGGTTTCTGGTTTGTGCTGATCCTCAGCACGTCCTCCTGATCTGAGAGCTCAGCATCAGGACGAGGAGGAGGAGGAGGAGGAGGAGGAGGAGGAGGAGGAGCGTCTGACGAAGCACAAACCTCCTTCATCCTCAGCCGAAGTGACGGGGACCGGCGGCATTTTGTGTCGACTCTAACAGAAGTAGACAGCGTTGTGGTGTTGCAGCTTTGTTGGTTTGAAGCTCCGTTCGGCTCCTGAGCCTCGGCCTCCTGTGGCTCAGCTCGCCGCTCCATGAACAGGATTTTATTTCGTTCTCTCCATTCGGGACGTTTCCCCCCTGAGTCCCGAACATTTGCATCACTGCTTGATTTTGCTTTTAACCTCCTTCCCTCCATCCTGGCTGCTACTTTCAACCTTTTCATCAAAAATCTGTTTGTTTGAGCTGCTTGAAAAGAAAAAACACACTTTCTCATTTAAATCACATCTGTCTTCATAACAAAGTGCAGCTTTCAGGCCACAAACCACATATTGTGTTTTTATCGGCTTATTTCCCTTTTGGTTTCTTGTCTCTTTTGATTTCAGGCAGCAGCAGTTAGTTTCACTTCAGTTTGCTGAAAAAAAACACTTTAGAGTTTATTCTGGTGTTGTGAAGCTTTATGAGGAATCAGGCTCAAACATGAGCAGTCAGGGGACCGACGTGCTGACAGAGTCTGATGGAGTCTGATGGAGTCTGATGGAGTCTGACGGAGCTCTGGCTTGTGCAGGATGTTGGCCGAGGACGCAGAAGTGGGTGTTTTTGGATCAGAAGGAGGAGTGAAGCACTCGAGCTGCCAAACGCTCAGAAACAAACTCACCGAACAGGGGCCCTGTGTGTGTGTGTGTGTGTGTGTGTGTGTGTGTGTGTGTGTGTGTGTTCACACACTGTCACAAATGAAGCGTCACCTTGAGGGAAATGACACATTTCTCACGGTTTCATCACCTGAGCAGGTGGCTGAATTTCTACAAACTCAATTCAGAGAAAGTGAGAGATTAAAAATGTTCATTTCACGTTTCAGTGACTCAATAAAAAAGCAAATCACACTGTATGCCAACTGTCTGCTGGACTGCTCGGTGTGTGTGTGTGTGTGTGTGTGTGTGATCCGCTCATTACCCCTGTTCGCACACTCTCATCAAAAACAGAAAAGCTGTCGAAGCGAAACACTTTCTCCTCCGTTTGTCAGCGAGAGACACAATTATCCCGAGTGTTTGTTCCTCCAGGTGCCTCCGAGTCGAAGAGGAGTCGTCCCTCCGGCTGAACGCTGCTCCTTTCAAATTACTTTTGCACAAACAGACACAGGAAGAGAGGAAACGTTGAGCTCGGCTCAAACAAACAGGACGAGAACTGACCCGAGTTCAGCTTTAACGTGAATCACACAGCAAACTTTAACCGCAGCATTTCAGAGAAGTTTTAAAAAGCTTTTTCTCTTCTTGTAACTCATTTAACTCCACACAGAGAAGCACACAGTCACATTTATTGAATCACGTTATTATAAAGAGTTTTTGAACCAAGATGGCGCTGTAGAGTCACTCAGAGAGGAAGAATTAAAGTTCATCACACAAACACTCACTGATTTTACGACGTTTGATTCTCAGAAACACTGAAACCTGCTTGTGACCGCGTGGTCTGACGCTGCTGTTTTCCCATCAGCCCCCAGCTCGTTTAAAAGTCGACTCTCTGGACTTTGAGAGGGCGTTTCAGTCAGAAACCTAAATGGATTTTCAATCTGCAGATCAATTTCCTGAAGCTAATGGCTAGTGAGCGTCGCTGAGCGTTACCCAGCTGATGTTTTAATGCCTTCGTCCTCGTCTGACTGCTGCAGCTCCGAGCCGTCGAGCTCGAGTCGGTGACGAGCAGGAACAATGTTTTTGTTTTTTAATGAGCTGTAAGAAACAAAAAAAAGAGGAGATTAACCTCAGTTACTGTTCGCATGACTCACTGAGAACTTGTGTCTCACTTTTTGAAGCGAAAAACAAGAGTTTGCTGCAAAAACAAGTCTGACTTATTGACTTTCAGTCAAAAGAAAAACAGGAACTGGAAATGTTTTGGCATTTCAGGTGTTTCGTCAGGCAGCAGATGAAATGATGAACCAACAGATAAATACTGTGAGTGTGTGTGTGTGTGTGTGTGTGTGTGTGTGTGTGTGTGTGTGTTTCTGAAGTAAAACGGCTGCAGCTCAGATTCACGGTTTAATCAGTGAAACAGCAACGATAGAAAACAACAGTTTAAATAATTGCTTTAACTTCTTTTGGAAAAGATTGAGCTGTTTTGTTTTTACACAAGCAGGAAAAAAAGATGATTTAAAGTCAAATATTCTCACAAAAAGCAGAAAAAACACAGGAAGGGTTTTGTTTTTGAGTCACATGAGGAGAAATTTGTCCAAATGTTCATCCTTTGTTTTCAGAATTAAAATCATCTTTAAAAAGTGTCAGACAGGAAGAGACGAGTCGTTTCAAACGAACTGCAGCGGCTTTGTTTCTCCTCCTCCTCCTCTCTTTCTATCTGTCCATCATCTGTAAACAATCATCGTCTTCTCCTCCTCCTCCTCATCTCTCTTTCTCTCCGTCTGACATTCATCCCCGTCAGTCGGTGAAGTGACTCATTGTTCCGGCGGCTTCTCTTCTTGAAAATTGATACGTTCAGACTTTTCTCGTCTTTTCGTTAACGAGAATTCTGTTTCCTCTAATAACGGCTTTCACCAGCGACGTCATGTGACCTTTTGTTCAGACGTTACAGGCCGGAAGAGACGCAGACGGGTTCAGTGATCCTGACATGAGGACTCCTGACTCGGGTGTCTCTGAGATCAGGATTAAAGGGACAGTTCACCCAATTCCTCCTCTGCTCCTCTGAGGCTCTGGTGATCCATCTTCTGATCCACATGAAGCTTCTGGAGCTTCACAGAGGAACTTCAACCCTCAGAGCTGAAGAGGAGAAGCGTGAAGTGCCTCCTCTCTGCTCCTTTCATGAAGGAACCAGATGCTTTCGAACGCAACTAGTCACACACACACACACACACACACACACAC
>JAPZDV010000313.1:0-12716 GCA_029814665.1 Acanthurus lineatus
TATTTTTAAAGACATTTAGTCAAAAACTGTCTGTTTTAGAGTTTGAAAATTAAAACAAAAATACTGCAGTGGAAAAAAACTGTTTCTTCACTTATTCCTGTGAATTTATTTTAGTTTATTTATTTGTACTTTGAGGACACACAAGCTTCTCATCACACACAGAATCAAAACAGGACTAATATGAACAAAAAGGTCAATAAATGTCTTTAACTGAGCTTCTTTGGGTCTTTTATTACATGATTTGAACTGATACCTGCTGGCCAATCAGAATCAAATTATTAATGTAGACTTTTTATGGCCAAACAATAATTTTGTCTCCAAATTTCATCAAAGTCTGATAATTTTTTTCCTCAAGCTGCCTGTTGTTTCTGACAGATGAAGACGAAAACAAACGCTGAGAAAAATATTCTGACCGAGCCGACGGCGAATCACAGAGGATCAAACAGCCGCAGTGTTTCCTCTGCACACACACACACACACACACACACACACACACACACACACACACACACCACTCTAAGTCTGTGTGTGTGAGTGTGTGTGCATATGAGACATGAATTTTTAATCTCAGCCTCTGCAGATGTCACTCATCTTTTGAAGACAAACTCCTGCAGAGCTTCAGTTCCTGCTCACATTCTCATGTCATCTGATCTGATTCTCGGTTTGCAGATTTCAAGCAACACAAAGTTTAAAAGTTTCATCATTTGGAGGCGAAAAAAAGATCACAACGTCCATCAGCAGGAGCTTCAGGTTTCTGTGTGTTAGCATTTAGCCTCGATCACCTCCAGACTGCTAATCCACTTCTGCTTCAGCTGGTGATGTCACACATTTCCCAGAATGCCTCTGTGGAACTTTATACAGAAAAGTGAAAACCAAAGCTGATCTTTGACCTCTGTTTAAGGTTTTTATGTGCTAAGTTTTCAGAGTGTCGGGGTTTAAACTCTGAGGAGCCGACGCTCGTCTGAACGGATAAAACAGCAGCTCAGAGTCTTAAAAGAGACTCATTTTGTGGACGAAAGCAAAATATCAGAGAATTAAAGTCAAAAAGGTTCAAATGCAACTTCAGAGAGCAGATTCTGTGAAAACAGCAGAACAAAAAAAAAACTGAATCGTGTAGAATTAAAAAGAAAAACAGAGATCATTAAAGTTGAAGAAAAGTCTTCCAGTAGTTTTGGTTGCTGTTGTAAACTGATCTGAGGTCTGTAAATGAGTTTGTTCAAAATGCTGGAACAAACAGGACTCTGCTGTCCTGAGATTCTCTCATGGTGTCAGTTTTAGGACATGTTTGAAGGTCCTGGTCTTTAAATCGCCTCATTTTCATCCCTCTGACAACATCACTGACATTCACATCACAGAGGCTCTGCTGCTCATTAGCCCAGTGAAGCTGCTGTCTGCAGGTCCAATCAAAGCCCCAAAAAACTGTTATTATTCAGGACTTCTCCATGTTTTCTTTGTCATCAGTGCATATTGCACTGCCTGTGTCACTGTTGCAGGAGCTTTTTCCTTTGGTCTTGAGATGCTGCAGCTTTCATTCACTGACAAACTGAAACCTTCGCTGTGTATTTACAGACAAAACTAACAAGTTCACTGCCAACCTTTTCCTCTGCTGAGCTCACAGTCACCATCACTCAGACACACAGAGGAGCTACAGAGCTTTTATATCAGAGGACAATGAAGAGATCAAAATATGCAAAACAGTAAGTGTGAGCCTAGAGGTGGAACAGTGTTTTATTCCACATGTTCAGCTGCTCTGATCACTGGCTGACAAAGTCTATGGGACGTATGATAGTCACACTGTGATAACTGCCATCCTTCATACACTGAAGGCTTCTGGAAGCTTCTGGGCCCTTTTGCATTTTGAGGGGTTCAACCCTCCACAGTTTCTCCCTGTGAACCGACAATCTGCAGCTTCAACATAGACGGAGATGGAACCAAAACATACCTGCTGTCAGGTTCAATCCAGGTGGAAAAAGAGCCAGTGAGTGAAGTCAGACTGAGTCAGGCCACGAAAACACGTCGACCATGAAGCATCACTGAGTCCTGCTAAAACTTCATCCTCTGCAGACTCTAAACACGTGGATTCAGCTGCTTGACCTGATTTTATTCTTCCTCTATAAGACTCACTTTGACACCTCTGCTGTATTGTTTTTAGTGTTTATCATTTCTTTGAAATGAAGCTCAAAAGAAAAGTGAAGCCTCAGATATTTTCTGACTTTGTGTCATCGAGCAGCAAAGTGTCATTTCAGACTCTTCACCCTGAAGCTGCTGTTGAAGTGTCAGTCTGTTTTCTTCAGGCTGAACTTCAGGCTGCTGTTGATGCCGTCGCAGCTCAGTTTACAGCTGCCAGCATCAGATTTGAACCAACTCAGCCTCAGGAACCAACACAGCAAAGAGAGAGAGAGACGCTCCTCCACATTTTGTGTGTGACTTCTGTTAACGATGTAAAATAAGATTTCAGACCTCGTTTATGTGCTAAAAAACTGCTGAGATGATGCAACATGTTCTAAAAACATCACTTCAGCCATAAAATATAAAACCTGTTGTTCTCTTTTTTATACTGTATACTTTGTACTGTATTATACCGTACTATATTATACAACGTAGTTGACTATGACATATAAAATGACCAAACACAGACTTTACATTAGACCTTAAAGGCCTTCAGAATGTTTTAATTAAAACAGAAGCAGTGGAAAACATAGTGTGTGTGTGTGTGTGTGTGTGTGTGTGTGTGAAAGACAGAAATGAGGAGCCTTCTCTTCCTGTTACTATGGAAACCTGTTTCTCCATTTTCTTACACATCTGAGAATTAAAGGCCATGAAAATGATTTTCCTTGGACGTTTGCCTTCACACACTCCTATTCTCCTCGTCTGAGGGGGCTGGTTGTCATGTCACTGTGTTTTAAAACAGAGCTGCATCCGAAAGGATTTTTTTTTCCATCCTCCGTCTTTAGACTCCAGCTGTTGTCGACTTCCTTCTGGTTTCATAATAAATCATCATGAGAGGAAGCAGCTGAAAGCCCTTTTGTGTTTTTGACTTCAGTTCTTATATTTGTCTCGTTACGAGGCTGCTGGCCTGAAGAACAAGAGGAAGAGCTCCCTCTGCTCAGTGAAAACTCACATAAATGAGGTTTTAATTGTCATGTTGAGTCAAACAGACAATCAGATCTTTACTAGACATGAAGTTTAAGTCCAGTTTGTCCTCAAGGCAAACCGAGCAGATGACCTATGAAAGACTGAACTGAAAACTGCACCAAAGGTGTGGTGATGTGATGAGACGCAGGAAGTGAAGCTCAGGTGAGAGTTGATGAAACAGGAGCTGATTGGCTGAAGGAGCAGTGATGAGGCTGATGGTTCAGTTCAGATGTGAGGAGGAAAACAGGCTGAGGGGCGGGAGGGAAACGAAGAGCAAACACACAACAAAACCCCCAAAAAACAAGAAAAAGCAGACCGGACTTTAAGCATCACAAGTCCAAGTCATGTGACCCGAGTACGACGGTCATGTAAAGGTGAACAAATCCTCTGGTGTAGTTTGGAGAAGCATGAAGAACTGAGAACGAAGCTGTGAAGAAGATGTAACGTCAAAGAAAAGAGGATCAAATATGACTCAAGACCGACAAGTTCAGATGAGACTGAAGTTCTTTGTTTCAGGCTGATGTTCTTTGTTTCAGTTTGAGCTTCGTTGGTGCAGAACAGTGATGACGCAGACGAAGTGCAGAGGGTCAGTTTGCAGTCCATCACCACAGTTTTCATACTGAAACTTGCTGCTCTCGTGTGTCTGTGGATATTCAGGAGGAACAGCAGGAACAGAGAAGGTTTGCTGATTTGGTGCAAAGTGTCGGAGTGAAGCTTCTTGCTGTGCAGAAGCTCACAGGGTCAACAAAAGTTCTGTGGTCATTAGACCTGATCGTTAGACTTATCAAGGTCATGTGAGGTATGGACGGACATTACTGCTATTAAAGCCTCTTCTCTTCTTTTCTATGAAGCTTTGTTTCCTTTCTCCTCTCTTTCCCTTTCTCTTCTTCTTTGCTCTTTCAAACCAAACACTTCAGGAACAAACCTTTGTAACATGTTGTACCTGTTTGAGTCTCTGCTCATGTTCTTTAAACGAGCAGGATCATGAGGATCCGATCAGACTCCATGTTCATCTGGTGGAGGTGGATTGTGGGAAATGGTCAGCAGTGACAGACACAGAATGAGAGAAGATAAGAACAGAAGCAGAACAGAGAGGCTGAAGTGAAAAGAAAACAGCTGAAGGGAAACGTGTCTCTGTATCTGTCGATGGTTTGGAGACGTTTGACCTAAGAAAAATGTTTTCAGTTTTTCGTTGTCGCCATCAGTCAAAGTTCAGCTCGGCTCTCTGCGATGAAGTTGAGCTGAAGGTCGAGAGCTGAACTGAACTTCAAAGTTTAAACTGAACAGTTTAGTTCAGTTTCATCTCTGAAAGCTTTGAAATGTCAGATTCAACATCTACTGTAAGATGAAACCTTCTGATGTGTTTCAGATGAGATTAAAGACTCAGTTTCATGTTTGATTTGTTCATTTTGTTTGATTTAGTGAGAAAAATGTCCCACTGAAGGTCCTGATTAAAGCCGCCATGTGTTTTGGCCAAATGTTCTTCGTTCTCCTGTGACGACTGTTTCATTAATTTGCTGTCAGAGTCACGATATGAACAAAGCAAACTGATTCTTTTTCTCTCTTGTTTGAAGCGAAGCTTTTCAACGATTCTCTCCAGTTTTTTGCCTTCTCGCAGACTTCATGGTTGGCTGCAGGACAACCAATAGGAGCACAGACAACTACTCATCTGTCACCATGGTGACGTGACAGTGGAGTGATGTTGTGAGGAGAAGAGGAAACCTCACTGTGTTTTTACTGAACACAAACAACCAGAATCACACGTGACGCCTCAGACGCCATGTTTGTTTACACTCATCCCAAAAGGCGGGACTCCCTCCTGATGACATCACACAGAATTTAACAGATGCTGAGCTGTGATTGGTCAGGGACCAACATTTGCCTCCAACGTGATTTAATGACTCTGTCGTCTTCTGATCTGAAACACAAATATCAGTCTGAGCCGAACATCGAAAATCAGAGTTCTCGTCCCCTCATCGGCCTCTGACCTCACACTGACTAACAATGAGCAAATCACGTTGCAGACGCTGATTACAGTTATTATCTCGCTCCCATGTGAAACTGCAACATGATTTGCTGACAGGAAACAGCCAAACCATCAGCAACATTAGCCCCCCCCCCGCAGGTTTTCTGAAGCTGCCAACCCACTTTCCTGCCTCTTGGGATGTGGATGGTCTCGTCCTCTGCAGATCCAACAGCAGGGAGTCCAGAGTCCTTCATGTGTGTGTGAGTGTGTGAATGTTATTACAGCATCTGCATCAAGGAGAAAAATCCTGTTTAAAGACCTTCAGTGAAAGAAAGCAGGAACTCTCTGAGCAGATAATGATTATTGTCTCTTTCAGCTTCGTTTTCGTCCCACGACCAAACAAAACCAGCAGCTTCAGGAACATTTTCCGAATGATCACATTTCCCACAGATGAGCTCATTTAAAAGGAGTCAGAGCAAGAGTCAAAGACAGCAGAGAGACAAGAAATGTAAAAAGAAAAAAAAACAGTGTTGAGTTTAATCTGTTTACGGGCGAAATGTTGAAGCAGTGTAAAGCAACTTAATCTGATCCAAACCTGAACGCAACACAAACTTTTCTCAAACAGAAACGGTCGAGATAATCGGCCTCATTACTGTTTATCACTTAAACTGCTGTGCTGGATTTGATCTGATGATTAAATTACGTGAGAGGAGGAGAACGTCTTCAGGTTCTGATCCGAGACGACAGCAGCTGCTTTCTGCTCATGAACTTCTCCCTCCATCAACGGAGAAGTGATGCAGGTTGTTTGCAGTCTGAAGCTCACAGCTTCTCTGCGAGCAGAAACAAATCAAGACAAGATGAGTTCACATCACATTCATGAAGACAAATCCAAAGTGAATCCAGATAAACACCTTGAACCACGAGGACTCAACCTGAAAAAACTGTGCAAACACATGAAATCTTTATTAACTTAAATTCTGAACTTTAGATCCACTGACCATAACAAAATAAGGAGAAACCTTCTGCAGAACATTGAAGGTCAGTTTGGGTTTTAAATTCTTCAGTTTAAGGTTGAGAAGAAGAAGACAAACTTCATGTGTTCATGTGGCTGAAGTGAAAACTTGAAAGGAGATTTTACAACTTTTCATTTTAAACTGGAGTTTTTCTTTCAAAGTAAAAGATTAAACAAGTGGTGGGAAGACACATGAAGAAGCTCAGAGCTGAAGTGGTAATGAGGCTCTGAGAGACTCGACTGTTCTTTCATCTCGTGTTTTAGTTTCTAGGAGAAAGTTTCATTAGATGGCAGCAGCTCCTGCTGTCCGATTCCGACTGTCACCGATCCAATTATCTCCATCCCAGGATGCCCATCGGCTGCCGGGAGCTGCCGGCTCACTGCTCCTCTCCGGCTTCACGGGGTCAAACTTTCAGCTCTCAGGACCAAAGAGCGAATCAAAGGGAGGTGATGATCTGCGACATGAAGAGGCTTCTGATGTTCATGCTGCTTCCTCACAGTTACACTGAAGTCGGCTCCAGAACTTTCCACTGTTCATGTTCATCCATCAGGAGAGAAGCAGTGACTCACCACGAGGTCGGTTCCTCCCGGTGAGTCCTTCTGCCATGTCTCAGCTTCTTGGACCAAATGTTTTCTGCAGATTTTTGGATTCAATGAACTGAAAAATGAACCGTTCATCTGTAATCGATGAAACTGATCAGTTTCTCAAGTCACACTTTCTTCTCCTCACTCACATCGGCCTGATGAGTCTGTGGAGGCTTAGACGTTCACACCAAACACTGCTGCTTTCCTGAAATCTCAACCTTTTCTCTTTCACAGCAGCATAATCGGCTGTTATTGACGATGAGTCACCGATCAATCAGAACGATTCTCAGCTAACGAGCTCGTTCACCTCGATCACACCTGTCAGTTACAGGACGGAGGATTCGCTGTGAAACTGTTCTGGGACGCGACATCTGGGCTCATCTGAATCATCTCAAGTTTCCTCGAAAGTCATTGGCTGATGGGGAGGAGGAGGAGGAGCTTTGTGACTGTGAGTCAAAGGTAAAGGGACTGAATTCAGATTGTTTCTCTTCTCCACTGATCAATCAAAAGGCTCCACAGCAAGTCATCACACATTCACACACTAATGACAGGAGCATGGACACAAAGGGCCATCTGCTCATCACACACACACACACACACACACACACACACACACACACACGACAAACAGCTGTCAGGATTGGTTTTCACTTTCTTGTCTACAGACACGTCGACATGCAGATCCAATCGAACCTCCTGCTCCTAAATGCTCCATTACTCTGTGATATTAGAAGTTTTTCATGTGTACTAACAATTTCAATTACGTGCAATATCCATTTACATTATTCCAGTTTCATCTGTGCAATTTAAATATCAACCACCGGATTATTACCACTTAATACCATCACTCTTTTAAAAAATATAACGATTTTGTTCTTATTTTGTACTTCTTATTTATTGTTCTTTATTCTCATTGCTGCTCTTTTACATTCTGTCTTTTACTGTCCACCTGCTGCTGCAACAAAGCATATTTCCCCATTGTGGGACTAATAAAGGAAAATCTTATCTTATCTTATCTTATCTTATCTTATCTTATCTTATCTTATCTCATCTTGTCTTATCTTGTCTTGTCTTTAAGTATCAGTTTTTTTTGACCATGTTTGTATTTTGTTCTGTTGTCAGTTTGTTTTGCTTCTTTTAACCATCGACAGAAACAAATATTATTGCAGAGTTTTTCATCTGTAGTCCTGAACAGCTGTGACACATTAAGAATAAATAGATAATAAATGGATCTACAATAAAGAAATTATTGATCACTGATGAGTACGAAGACCATTTGGGTTAATAAAGCAAAGCCAGAGTAAACAACATGCAGATCGATGGAGACAAACTGACCTCTGGTTCACCATCTTTCTCTCCGAACGCTGATGAACTGCATGTGTTCAGAAGCATTTTTCCTCATAAAACGAGGTCACATTCATTTACAGAGCTGTTGGACACAGAGCAGGTTTGTGCCAACGTGCTTTCACACAAACGTAGTTAAGCAATGAAAGATAACCACAACACATCAGCACACACACACACACATTATACACCATGTACACACACACACACAGAAATACACAATCAGGTTCATGCATATTAATGCAGAGTGTCAGGAATCATTGTCAGGGTACAAAGAGGGACTGAAACTGGGTCTTAAGGAACCTTTAAAGGAGTCCAGAGATGCTGGTGTTCTGATATTTTTCCTGCATGGAATTCAAAAAGGAAGTCAGTGGAAATCACCGACTTTATCGGCTTCCATCCTTCGATTTCATCCAGATAGTGTTGGGACTGATGCAGAGAGCCGGAGGTGTGTGACATCTGCAAAACAGTGAAATGAGACATTATGATTCTGAATATTATGCCCAGAGGGAGCATGCAGAGCCAAAGACTGAGCCCTGAGGGACTCCACATGGATGGAAACCAGCTGAGAGCTTTAAAAGAGACTCCAACCTGCCGATGCATCAGTAAGAGCTGTGTGGTTCATGATGTCAAAGGTGAACGACGTCAGTCATGTGAAAAGAAACTACAGCTAAAAAAAAATGGACTGCAAAGACTGAGGAGAGAAAAAGAATCCTGAACAAAGAGAAGGAGAGAAAAGAGAATTTAGACAGAGATGGAGAGAGTTAACAAACATGCTCAACATGTGACTGAATGAAATTTGTAATAAAATCAAAAGTTTTAAAAGTTAAATGATCAGAAAAGAAAAAGTTGTTGTGGAAAAAAAATGTTTTTGCTTTATGTTTTCATTTTGCTCAGTTTTTTCAGTAAAATAGCATCTTCATCAATCAAATCAACTAAAAATGACCTAAAAGCCACAAAGTGTGTGTCGAAGAACTTTGACAGAAAACACAACCAGAAGAGCTGAAGAGATTTTTGCCTCCATTTCAAACCCCGAGAGGAGTAAAACTACGTCAGGACCGTTGGTTTCGGTCCCATGAATCAAATTAAGGTCTTCAGAGAGAAAACCAGTTAAATATTAATGCGTCAGCTCTGTCATGAATATGTCATCAAACTGCTTCATATCGCTGATTTCACAGGTCGACTCACATGAAGCTGCTGTGACGAGGCCGTGAGTCCTGCTGAGTCGGCTGAAACTCATCACAGATCAAAGTGTTTGATCAGATTCACATGATGTCTTTTTATGGAACCAGTTCCAATAAAAACGCCTCAGTTCTCTGTTTTCCCTTTGTTGAAAGAGTCGACAGAGTTCATGTTCGGCTGAGGAAAAACTGTAAAAACAGATTCTGAAGCTGCATTTAAGGGATGGAATTTATTGATTAATAACAACTGAGTGATTTGAGGCCATGACGGCAGTTCATCCTCTGAGAAAAGAGTTTGAATCTTTGGAAAAGTAAATCAGGTTTCCTCCTCTCTTTTTCAGAGTGTTTGGGATTTTTTATTTCGCTTGTGTTTTCTTTCTTTCTCTGAAAAGAATCGAGCCAAAACTTAAATCACAGCTGAGAAATTAATTTGTTTTTCACATTTTTTATTACCTTTGAATGTGACTCAGTGTGGAACATCTGCAGGAGATCTTTGAGAGCAACAAATGAAATAAATCATTTCACAGGAGAATTATGTAATTTTCCTCCAGTTGAATCATTTTTTCTCATTAAATGATTTTCATTAATCTACATATTTTTTTCCGTTTGAAGCGGTAAACAGGTGAGGAAGCCGGGAGTTTGTGAAGGTTCGTCGATCTTCTCGGAGTCTGACGTGTTGCAGAGCTGCAGTCGGTCGCAGTGATTCTGTGTGATTACAGACTGCAGCATGTAAACAGGACACATTATCCCTTCATCTGATTTACCGCTCGCATAAATACCTTCATGGGAATTATCTGCAGGATTGATTTCATTTGGAATGGAAAAACCGACTGATACAACCGGCCTGCGTCTCCTTCATTTTCCAGCTTCATCTCCTGCTTCTTCTTCCTGTTCGGCGGACAACATGGACATGATTCATGTTGCGTCAGCCGTCAGAACGATTCTCACCCCTGATCCAAGTCCTCCACGTCCATCCTGCAGGAGAACATCAGCTTCAGACACTGAAACACTCAGTGACAGACTGTGGAAGGATCCTCATGACCGAACCTTCAGGTGAAGGACGCGTTCAAGGAACAGAAGTCAGTGATGTGATGTTTCATCATGTGACTCTGAGGCATCTTCAGTTCCCCTTTGAGCCGAACCGGACGGATGAACGGAACAAAGAACACATCAGCATATGTGTTTTTTTTGCTTTAATAAGGCTTCAAAGCCAAGAGGAGCCCAAAAACCTCCTGAAGGCCCAGCAGAGACCACCAGGACCTTCAGAGGATGAGACCTCCTCAGTGGCCTCTGGAACCTTCTGATGATCATTTAAACCATCCAAAGGACCTTCAGACCTCCTCAGTGAACCACAGCAGCAGTTTAAAACAGCTTCCTGTCGACATATCAAACCTCCTGAATGATCCTGAAGAGCTGCTCAGCAGCCACAGGACCTTCATGAAGATCCTCTCTGATTCTTAGATGTTTAAAATGATGAAGTGAGAAATTAAATCCAAACATAAAGTCTGTCAGATCAGATCTTCCTTTAATTAATCATCTTGTAGATAAAAAGATCCCAGATCTTGTTAGCAGGTTGATCTCCAGCTCCGGTTCTCTCTGTAAAGTGTCGACTCATGTTTGTGACGATGAGTCACAGGATGATGAAGCAGCTTCTTCAGCTCCACATGCTGCCTTTGATCCTTCACCTCCGCACTGAGAGGAAAATCCTACAAAATCCTGTTTTTGTCTCCAGCGCTGCAGCCCCGAAACCGCAGCTTTGATCTTTTCTCCTCGATCTTCACGGCCGTTTTATTTTCCAGCCTGGCTTTTCTCCTGCTGGCGGTGCTTCGTGTGAGGCGATGACACACAAACACACCGCCTGAATCCACCGCTGACCCCGATATCTGAGTTTCCTCCCAGAGAGAAACAACGTTCCTCTTTTTTTTAGCTCTGATTCCTCCAACGTTCATTAAAACAGCAAGTTTAGGACCTTTCTTTTAAGCTTGAAGGTCTCGTAAGTTGAATAAGAACCAGGAATCAGCTTGTTTTGTTTCTGAAACGCAGGATTTCACAGAGAAATGCAGCTGCAACAACGTCCACGTTACACAGAAGGTGTGTGACAACTCCAGGAGGATGATTTCATTAACATGTGGAGCTGTTGGAGTGACACACACAGTGTGTGTGTGTGTGTGTGTGTGTGGGTGTGTGTGTGTGTGTGTTGTGTACCTGAGTGTTCACAGGTGGGCTGAAGACGACACTCGTCAGGTTTTTATTTTCGCCTCCCAGCTGCTCGTTTGCTCGACCTTGGTTTGCTCTGCAGGAGTGTGTGTGTGTGTGTGTGTGTAGATGAGTGTGTGAGTGAAGACGAGAACGTTTGTGAGCTTCAGTACCTGCGTTGCTTCTGTTGTTGTTAAATGTGGTGTGTCGGAGGTGAGGTCATAAAAATCACCACCTCATTAAACCGAATGTTCAGAGTTCACAGAGTTTTTTTTCAGGAAACTTTTAATTACATGAAAATCACGTTTTCTTCTTAAAGAGAGGCAGTTTAAGCTGGTTTATTCAAAATGCAACAGAGTTCAGACAAAAACAAAGACCAGCACGTCACTGATCCCGGCTCAGTTTGCTGGCGAATCTCTGCTCTGACTCTTTTCTCCATCAGACCTCCATCACCATCAAACGTGCTGAGAAGCTTCAGCTCGTCTCTCATCAACCAGAACGAGTGAAACATCTGATCATCTGAGACGGAAACAGATCTGCAAATAAAAGCTGCAGCAAAGAGAAGAAGCAGCCAGTTCACTTTGTTCTGGTTTGACTCCTTCTCCCTCAGGTTTTCTTCCATTTCCTGTCAGGATCCCAAAGTTATCAAAGTTATTGATCGATGCAGAAACAAAAACAGTCTGTTTGGTTTGAATGTTTAACGCTGTGAAACTGTCGCTCTGCATGATGATGAGTTTATTAAAAACTCATCGTCCTGTTTGACACTGAGCAGCTGATTTTTCTCTCATCAACAAAACGGCATCTACAGTCCAAAGCGAACATCAGTCCAGCTGTTTCTGTGTGTGTGTGAGCTCCAGGTGTTGCAGGTGGTTTGAGGTGAGTCTGACATGAAGCTGATCACCGACTCTCCTCATTAAAGCAAAGTGACGAGATGAATCCTCTCAGCTCAGCTTGTTTGTCCGCTCGCTAATCAGATGAACACCGTGTTCTCCCTCCGATCCCACGTTTCCTGCTGCCCACATGCTGTGTGTGTGTGTGTGTGTGTGTCTCTGTGTGTGTGTGTGTGTGTGTGTGTGTGTGTTAGGGAGATGCTCAGGGATCCGGAGCTCCGCTCGAAGATGATCTCCAACCCGACAAACTTCAACCACGTGGCTCACATGGGACCAGGAGACGGCATGCAGGTTCTCATGGACCTTCCTCTGGTAACTCCTCCTCCTCCTCCTCCTCCTCCTCCTCCTCCTCCTGTTGGCATGTTCTCCCCCCTCTCCCCCCTCTCCTCCTCCTCCTCCTCCTCTGA
>JAPZDV010000314.1:0-12707 GCA_029814665.1 Acanthurus lineatus
TTACAGATTACATTTTAGGACATGTAATCAGTAATCTGTAGGGGAATACATTTTAAAAGTAACCCTCCCAACACTGATGGTTGGACAGACTCCCAACAGCACCGGCTGGTGTTTGGGAGAGAGTAATCTGTGTTGAGTGCGGACCGAGAGCAGTATTTTATAGCTTCGCTGGCTAACGCTAGCTATATTAGCTTTATACGAACAACGGCTGGTAACATGATTGACGGAGACTGTGATTGATTTTATTTTGTTTCAGATTTATATTGTGAAGGAGGCGCCTGTGGAGGAACTTTCTAAAATTGTATTTCCATCGCCAGGTATCCTATATCTGTTGTTTATTTTAATTTATTCATTATTCAATACTTATAATATGTAAAATGATTTGTATCTTACGAGTTTTATTTCTCGCGGGCTCATGATTTATGTTGTGAAGGAGGCGTCTGTGGAGGAACTTTCTAAAATTGTATTTCCATCGCCAGGAACAAATTTGTGTTGGCGCGGAAAGCGACTGTTGTCCTGATTCATCATCAACATTACACATCGCAAAATCTACCCTGTTACAAAAGCAGTAAGAACACTTAAATCACGCTCAGGGAACGATCATCCTATCAGAAGTTTCTCTGATTTTTCTAACTTTACTGCTAAAACCCTGTACTCTTATGAATGCATATTGTAGCTAGCTTAACACTGCTTGGGCTAGCCAATAAAAATACAGGATTTTGTATTATACACTTTGTAGTCAAGTCGGAGGGAGGTGGAAATGTTGAAAGAAGAAAGGAAGAAGAAGAAAGATTTGACAAAGGGAACAAACAAAAGGTAGAGTGTGTGTGTGTGTGTGTGTGTGTGTGTGCATGAGGGGGAAGGTGGGGTTTATTTCTTTTACAGGTGCATCAAGATGGTTCGGGAAAAGGTGGATATAGAAATTGTAATGCTGCTTAAGGTAGGCTTAGTTAAGGTAAATATATTTTATCTATGCATGTGGTAAATATATTTTGTCGTTGCATGTGGCTGATAGATTCAAGAATGTTAATCTAGTATGAAATGTACACCTTGAAAGCAAATTTTGAAATAGTTTAAGACAGAGAAACTATATGCATTTTTAGATGCCAAACATCCGGCAGACGAATAGGAGGGAGAGGAAGACAAGGAAGTGGACCACAGAGGCCACGGAGTGGGCAGTCCAGGAGGTTGAGGCAGCCAGGCTTTCTCTGCGGCCGGCAGCACTGCGGTTCGGGGTCCCAGCCTGTCCAGCCTGTGAGCGTGTCAACGGAATGGAAATCACCAGCAGGGTACATGGACTGTGAGTTTGTTTAGGAAGTGGTTTGTCAGGCACTTCCTGAAGTTTGCCACTCCAAAGTGCCCGCTGCTGCTTGTTATGGACGGCCACCAGTACCACCTGGATCCAGAGCTGGTGCAGGCAGCACAGAGGGAAAGGGTCATTCTCTTGTGCCTGCCACCACACACTTCTCACATCCTTCAGCCTCTTGGACGTGAGTTTTTTGGATCCTTGAAGGCAGATTTCTCTGGTGTTACAGGAGATCTGTCGGTAGTAAGCCACTCCTTGGTTTCCAAGAAGGAGTTTTCAAGTGTCCTCAGAAACTCCTACCAGTGGGTGAAGGATTGGGTGTGGTGTTTGGTGGGTTCAGGAAGTTAGGCCTGTGCCCTCTGGACCCAGCGGCCATTGATTGGTCTCGGGTCATGCCGTCCAGGCCCCAGCGTGGGACCTCCCCAGTACCTCTGCCAGCCCCGTCAGCGTCTTCCTGGGCCAGGCCTGATGTTGCCTACCCCCTCCAACATCCACTATCTCCAGGTGTGACACCCCTACCCCAGAGCCCCCCACCTGCTGTCACACCTCCCCAGAGTCAACCCTCTATTCCCACCCCCCTCAATCCACCTTCCAATCTCTATCTCTCCAATCCCCTGGTAACATCATTCATTCATTCATTCATTTAACCAACCTTTATTTATTTCTCGGGAATACATCGAGGGGTGGCCCTCATTTTCAATGATGCCGATATTACATTAGGCAGCAAGGCAGAAATACAATAGAAACAAAACAAGAAAAAGACAGAGAGGTAATAAAATAAACAGCCAATAAGAATTCTACAACAGATTAAGATAATTCCGACTTAAAACATGTACATGTAAGAACATTAAAACTTCTAAGCACGTTCTTAAAATCTCCCAAAGTTATAAGGGACTTTAAATGTAAAGTGCATTGCAAGTTATTTCACGAGTCAGGAGCACAGAACCTAAAAGGTGATGCAGATGGTAGAGACCCAGATGTCACAGACGTCCACGCAGAAGGGGGTGGAGGACGCAGGTCACCGGCCAATGGAGGGAAATCATGGAGATCAAGGATGCTGGATTTATTTTCAAGCGGGATGCCACAGGTTGGAGAAGTCCTCTTCCCCGTCCAGCATTTTTTGTGGGTGCCGACCACGGTCCAAGACTTGGGATGTAGTGGAGTGGAGCTGATGGGAGCTCTCGGCCATAGCAGCAGCAGCACACACAGAACATGGAGCGGTGGAGTCCATCTCTCCTGTGGACATGGTGTTGGCTGGTGCAGAGCCAAGAACTATGATGGTATCCAGCAGTTTCTCTGCTTCCTGGATCTGGTACAATGTGGAAATTCTCCCTTCTAATTCCACAATATTCTGACCACACAGTCCTCGCAGTCGGATGAGGAGGTGAGTGGAGCCATGATGTTTGGTGCAGAATATTGTTGGTGTTTGGTGCAGGCTGTATCCCACAACACTGATAAGGACCTCACTGCTGAGGGGATTTATAGTTAAAGAGGTCTGTGTGAAACTGGCACGGTCCGATTACCATCCTATTACAAAGGCTACGTTAGGTTAGTCCTGAAGCACTGTGTCTGCTGCCTATTGGCGTCTTCCATACAACCAAGGCAGTCCAATAAACATGTAACTGATGTTACAGACAGTTATGTTTGAGACTGGGAGACTGGTCACAGAGGTGCTGAATTAGATGACTTTAAACAGCACTGTCAAGGTAAATTGGATTTGGAAATCACAGTGTAGACTCGTAAAACTTAGTAAAATGTCGAGAAAAACTCAGGAGAGATACCCGGCGTCTGCCATCTTGCACATGCTTTTAATTAGCATAACACTTGCCAAATAACAAAAGACCTGGCCCACCTTCTAGCCAAAATTAACTACGCCCACAACACCAGCAAGGTCAGGAGGAGTACCACCAGGGCCAGGCTGCTGACAGCACAGGAGAAGTCTGACATTATCGAGGAGGTAGAGGACCATGCTGCCAGGGGGGAGGCCCAAGCTCTGGCCAGAAGACTCCAGGGACAGC
Source organism: Acanthurus lineatus (assembly GCA_029814665.1). Lineage (NCBI taxonomy): Eukaryota > Metazoa > Chordata > Actinopteri > Acanthuriformes > Acanthuridae > Acanthurus > Acanthurus lineatus. The sequence continues at coordinate 3,325 of JAPZDV010000314.1, forward strand.
AGTGGACTGAAGACACCAGCTCGGCAACCACTTCCTCTACTCTGCCTGGCGGCTCCCACCCCAGCCACAGAAAAAGAGTGCCTCACAGGGCTGTTCCTGCCACAAGCTCCAGCCATGCCATCAAAATTTTGATTATTCTTTTAGAGCCCTCAACATCGGCAGATGACATTTGCCTTCGAGGGTCCCTGACTCCTTCCTCGCCCTTACAGTGTAAATACTTTTATATAACCTGTAAATAACACACCAGTACATGTTACGATTCAGAAAAAAAGCAACAAATGAACATGCTAGTGACATTAGCTGTGATCATGAGAAATGTCTAAGCTTTGCTTCTTTTTTTACACTGCATCCAGGACACCATCCTTGCCCAGCTCCTCCTCCCCATCCACTGGACCCACGACATCTACGGGTACTTTATGTTTAGTCATTGCATGCCAACTCATCATAATCAGGAAACGTTCTTACATATATTTTTCTGTGAGTAGGTCACACCACCATGAAGACAGAAGAGGATCAGACAGATCGGCAGTGGAGACCTGACCCTCCAGAGCACTTGGAGGGTTTTGTGAATTGGGTCAAGTGTAATACCTGCAACAGGTGGTATCACAACATCTGTTTCAACTGGGAGTAGGAGCTGGATGAAAACTCAGATTTTTGTTGTTTTTGTTGTGTGGAGGGATAGTTTATTTATTTATTTTATTTATATTAATTTGTGCAAATTCTGTTTATTTATATAATTTTTATTACAAGAGTGCTATTTTAAATAAATATTTTATGAATTTATTTTATCTCATTTGTCTTGATTGTATTGACTGCAAAATACTATTTCATGCATTAAAATTTCAGTCAGTAGTTATGCTCTTAATTTTACTCTGTGCTTTGTATACTATAGATAATTGCTATGTATACATATACTTTGCTAATTAAGTGCATTAGCAAATATTTTGCAAATGATTGAAATGATAGGAGAATGCAACAATAACATCCAGTAGGTGGTGGTATACTCTAGAAATGCAAATGAAGCTGCTTTTACTGCATGATCTGGAGTTGTTGAAGCACAGTATTTTATTTTGAAGGAATGAAGTTATGTGCGGGGTGTGTCTTCATTATTACTGTGAGTTTGGCTGACATGAAAAAAACATAATTACACCACAAAACCAACTGTGCTCAATGTTTATAAGAGAGTCTATGGACTTTAGTAGCACACAGCAGGTTACTCACACACGTTACTGGATGTTCCCTCAGTCCTATATGTGCTTAAAATGTGAAACTAACTTAACAATAACCAGGCTTAGACATAAAGTTCAAAGAACACATTTGTTGAAATCATTGAAACAATGACAAAAGTTGAATAGGTCTGTGCTCAGCTGTGTTATCTTGTGCTAAGTTATGCCCAGTTACGTTATTAAGTCTTTTGAGGGGAAAGATGTCCTTATAGGTGTGTTGCTTTTGACAACATCAGAGCTGCTGCTTTTTGAGGCTTCCTGATGGGTTATAGGCTGGTCTGACCCTCTGAACTCTGGGTCTCTGTAGACCACTAGTTGCTCCTTTATTTCTTAAATTATCAGCTTGTTATCTTTGGTCTCTGACTTCCATTGCTTGTAAGTCTCAGCTGGCACATCTTGTGTCCTGGCTGCTAGTGATGACTTAACTTGTTAATCCTTGAACAGGCTCTCACATCACTGCTCTTGGAATTAAAGAGTTCAGGGCAGAAATTTGCATTGAGCAGGACTGCTGGAGAGGTTGTCTGGAAAGGAGTTCCCTGGTCTGGTGGCTAAGAAGAAGAGCACGGGCTGTATCATCTGCCTCTAAGCAGAGGCTGCTGAGAAAAAAAGCTTCTTTGACCCCTGCTCTGGTGGGTTGAGAGAGAGAAAAAGAGAGTCTCTCTGTCCCCTGCTCTTGGGGCTTAAGGAAGAGCCTGTTCTCACCTGGTTTTTCAATCCATCCTGAGTGATCCGATTACAAGCGGACAGCGCTACTCATGGGTATTCCCACCTGGTGTCAACACGAGTCTCAATATGTGTCTCCAGCAATCACTTGTGATTGGATCCCACTCCCCTGCTCTGTACGCAAATAAACATGTACATCATTTCCACTAAAAGTAAAAGTCTCTACTGAGAAAATTACCCATGTCCCAGAAGAAATAAAAAGTACATTTAGAGATTTCCAAAAAAAACTTGAATTCACCACATATTAATCCATCGAATTCCAGCATAGATGCATTTCTGAGCACAGTTGACCTGACAAAATTAAGTAATAAACAGTTTGATAAACTACTGTAACAATCATAATGAGGTAGTGATAATTTTCTCATTAGATGCAGAAAAAGCTTTTGACAGGGTGAATTGTATATTCTTTTTTGCTACTTTTCAAAGATTTGGGTTCAGGTAAAATTTCCTCCCTTGGATCGAAATTTTATATGATTCATCCAGTGCCTTTGTCAAAACAAATGATTGGACTTCTCCAAGATTCAATCTCCAAAGGGCACTAGTCAGGTATATCCACTCTCTCCCTCCCTTTTTGCCACATTTATTGAACCACTTGCAGCTGCAGTTTGGCAAAACAACAGTGTTGGGTAAGTTACTTTAAATTAGTAACTTAGTTACAAGTTACTTCTTTCAAAAGTAACTCAGTTACTTTAAGTTACTCTTTACTTTCAAGGTAACTAGTTACTAGGGAAAGTAACTATTTTTTTTTACTCTAAATTCTCTTATTAATGCGTTGCCTCCCTAACTGGATAGCCAGGGAGGCTGCCAGCCCTCTGGCTTGCTTACATGTAAGTCCTATGTGGATAGAGTTTTCGAACCTCCACATAGATTACAGGTCACCACAATATTCCTCTTGTCTTTTGCCATCAGAAAGGAAAAATAATGTGCATATTTCCATGAGAGAAATCCCATGCCTGGGCTGTCGTCGCCGCCATTGTTGTTTTCATTCATTCACTTGCACGTCGCTGCGTCACGTGCACTTCACGTCCACCATGGAAACTGTAGTTCTGAGACATGCACGTGAAGTAACGAGTAACGAGCATGTTTAAATCACAGTAATGATAAACGTGTTACTGATTTTGACAAAGTAATTAGTTACAATACTTGTTACTGCAAAAGTCACGTAGTTACTGTAACACGTTACTTAATAACGCGTTAGTCCCAACACTGCAAAACAATAACATTAAAGGGATTCAAACAGCAAATGTGAACCATAACATAAGCATTTATGCTGATGATTTACTATTTATCCTTGAAAATGGACAAACTTCTCTTTCTGAGACAACAGCACTCAAAGACAAGTTATTTTTATCTGTTTCAGACTACTCTATTAATTGGAATAAATCAACAGTTATCCTTATAAACTCTGACTTCCAAAGTATGTCAGCCACTCTGCTACAATCAGGAAACTTTAAATACCTAGGCATTGATATCTCTGCCAGGCTGTCTTACTTAACGAATTTCCCGTAATCAGAACAATAGAAGATGACCTCAGTGGAGAACACTTCCCATATAGCTTATGGGAAGAGTAGCAACAGTAAAAATGATGGTTTAGCCAAAAATTAATTTCATTTTCTTCAGTGGTTCCTACTCAGCCTCCCCCAGCTTGTTTTTAATAATTAGACTCTAGCATTTACCAATTTTTATGGAGTAATAAACCACCACCTATACGTTAAAAAATTCTACAAAAGGCTAAAGATTGTGGTGTCTTGGAACTAACAAATTTTTATAATTACTACCTTGTATCTATCCGGCATTATATGGTATTGATGGGTAGGTGGTAGGCACCTTGCTTGGTTGGTTTGGCCTACTGGGCATTGGTGGGTCTATTTCCTCCTGACCAGCTCCTGTGTGGGGGCTGGGCCTTCTGCTCAGGTCTCCTGATGGTGCCCTTGTGGGTTTGGGCACTGCTCCCTGGGCCAAGTAGGTCAAGGTCCCTGTTGGATGGGTGGGGGCAGTGGTAGGGGTTAGTTTGGGGGTCACTTTGTTTGGCATGATTCCAAGTAAGATCCCTCACTGATTTTGACACAAGCATTACTATGATCAGCCAAGGTTTTATGTTTCTGTCCTCCCCTGTTTTAAGTCAACCAAGCCTGTTCACAATGTCCACTGTCACCGCTACCTCACTCCATAGATTGTATTATAATACTTAATAAGTTCTTATAGAGCTCACAAAGTCTTATAATAAATCCAGTGATACCGGATACCAGTACCTGATAGACCAGTATCCAAGGAGGGCGGGTGATGGTCACGCACCAAAAAAAAAAATAAAAATTTTGAGTCCAAGACCAAAGTGCATCAATCTCATAAAAAGTTGATAACCAATGTGGTCTCAAACTATGAGTACAAATGCTGACAAAAATAAATAAAGGAAAAAATAAACTGAAGAAACTGAAAAAAAGATATATAGAATATATACGATATGATACATCAACGCTTCATTCTCTGGTAGACTGTGTAATAAAAGATGGATGGAGCCTCCGTAACATCACCGATTGGGTGGTTTTTTTTCTTTTTTTTCTCAACAACTTTGTTGAAAAATGTATTATACTTTGTATACAGAGTGTGAAAGATAAAACCAATTTGTTGTTTTTCATTGTACATCAACACATGACATTTTACAGTTAAATATAACTGAAATCAATAAATAAAAAAGGCATAAAATTAAAACAAATTACAAAGAATAATTTGGTGTCTGCTGAGGGACATACATTTTAAATTAAATTTTCATTTCCCGTAAGATGGCGGATGGGTCGGCTGCTTAGCATTTAGCTCGCCCACGTCGGTTGAAATGAACCTACTCAATTTGAGTAACTCAATATATAAAAGTTATAAACTTGAAGATGAGTGGATACCAAAGCTGGAGAAATATAAGAAGCTCAAAGAAAAACTCGAGAGCAGTCTACAATGGAAGAGGTCTCCGACCATGACGAAAATTAACATGAGGGTGGCGAAGCAGAGAAAATGGACCAGGCTGAAACACTGAGAGCTGGACTTGCTAACATCAGCAACGACATAAAAGACCTTAAACGTGAACTCCGTAACAAACCGATAATATTTAAAGATGAATTGAAAAGTGAGATGGAACAAGCAATCACCACCCTCAGACAGGATATTGACTGCAAACTTATGGAAAGCAGCAGAGAACTACAGGAGCAGAAGATGAACATAACCGAAGCACAGGTTCGCATAGCGGAGTTGGAGGAATACAACACGGAGGCAAGCAACCTGCTAATGAAGATAACAAAACAGACACGCCAGATGCAGGAGAAAATAACTGACCTTGAAGCAAGGTCATGGCGAAACAATGACTGGATTTTCAGCCCGCCTGAGGACACAGAAAGAAGCTCTTTTACAGACTATTTGAACTAGCTCCTTAAAACGAACCTGGAGCTGCCAGAAGGGACCAATTTACAAATCCAACGCGCACACAGAGCTCTCACACGAAAACCAAGTCCAGGTAGAGCTCCGAGATCAGTAATGATCAATTTCTTTAAGTTTGAAACCAAAGAGATTGTTCTAAAAAGAAAAGAATTACGACAACACACGGGATGCAGCGCAGGACATGAATGTAAGGGGATTATCTGTACACATACCAAGCGAAGATGCGGGGCTTGCCAAGGAAAGGATGCAAGGTGCTCTGAGATCAAAGCAGGATGAGGCAGCACAATGAACAAAGGAAAACCCACAAGGATACCAGAGGAGAGCTGACATCTAACATCCTGCTAATGTATGGAGGTAACAGGGCTACAAGACAACACTGAAGTAGCTCATATTGGATTAATGAGACTGTAAGAATGGGACCTCGATACTATAAGTTTATTATTACTTATGGGCTTCTTTTATTTCAGTTAATCATATAATGATACCAACAGGGCAAAGGTGAGACATCAAGGTTGGACATGTCTAGACTGGTGTTTGAACTGTTCGACGGGTCTAAGTCTAGGGATGGGCCCTCACAGAAGAGGATTTCCCATCCATCCACCAACAGGGACTCGGGGGAGATGAGAGGATTAACCCCTGTATGGAAGTTCTGTTTAGCTGTTCTTTGTTCATGTTTTTGTAATTTTGAGCTGCTTGGGAAAACATATACATACAATAGTGACACAATATGGTATGTTATGGTCTGAAGATAATGTCCTAAAACGTGAATGGTCTAAATACACCTGAGAAAAGAGGACTGGTCATAACAAAACTGAAAAAAGAAAAATTACATGTTATATTCTTGCAGGAGACCCACTTGTCTCAGACAGAACATGGAAAATTTAAAAAATTAGCTTTTAGAAATTCATATTATAGTACATATAAACAAGGACGTAGAAGGGGGGTTATGATATTAATTCCAAATTCAACTGTATTTGTCTGTGAAAAGGAAATTAAAGATAAAAAGGGAAGATATATACTAGTGAAGGGAAAATAAGAAAATGAACCTGTTACACTGATAAATGTCTATGCACCTCCAGAAAGTAATAAGCTATCACTAGAAGAAATGGGCATGATAGACATATAGAGGAGTCTCAACCCTCTTGAAAAGGATTACATGCACTAATAGGCAACACACGGTGTACACTCAAGAATTGATTGTTTTTTTATTAATGTGGGTGATAGGTACAGAATAACTGAATGTAAGATTGGAGGGGCGGATGTATCAGATCATAACTCCTTGTTTTTAAAAATACAGCTGAATACCAGAAAAAGACAAACAATCTGGAGACTTAATGTGGGAATACTAAATAATAAAGGGCCGGTAGAACAATTGAAAAAAGAAATTAAGCAATATTTGGAAGAAAATAGCAATGGAGAAGTTGACCCACATATTATTTGGGATGCCTTGAAAGTGACTGTTCGAGGAAAGATAATAGCTAAAACTGCATTAATGAAAAAACTTAGAAAAGAAGCATATCAAAATCATTCTGTAAGATTGAGAGAATTAGAGCAGCAATACCAGAAGACAAATGACCAAAAAATAAATGAACAAATACTAGACACCAAAACAAAGATAAATGATATATTACTGGACAAATACGGAAAAAAGAATACATTTTTGAAACAAAATTATTATTGGCCCTAAAGCAACAAAACTCCTAGCAGGATGTATATGAAAATAGCAAACAACAAATACCATAAACAAAATTAGGGAACCATACACCAATGATATAGTACTTGAACCAGAAATATAGAAATATAGAGTATTTCAGAGGTATCATGAAAAACTATATGCACAACCATCTGCTGCAAACGAGGAAGAAATGAGAACTTTCTTAAATAAGTTGGATTTACCGACAATTGGTACTTCCCAAAATGAAAGACTAACAACAGACATTACAAGGGAGGAAATTATCCAAACAATTAAGTCGTTAAAAAATGACAAATACCCAGGGAGTGATGGATACCCTGCAGAATGGAACAAAGTTTTCAAGAAAGAAGTTGTTACCAGTACTTCAGACCTCTTTTAACTGGACACTCAAAGAAAATTAAATGCCACCATCATGGGCGGAGGCTGACATTTCAATCATTCTTAAACCAGGTAAGGATAAAGACAGATATGAAAGCTATAGACCGATTTCAGTGTTAAATTAGATTATAAATTATATACATCAATTATCTCCAGAAGAATAAACACCTTTATAGCAGAAGTAATAGACAAGAACCAAACGGGATTCATACCAGGTCGTCAAACTCGTGACAATATCCGAAGAACTCAACAAATAATTGGGCAAGCACAAAGAGAGAAACAAAGTACTGTACTAGTCAGCATTGACGCCGAAAAGGCATTTGACTGTGTTAATTGGAATTTTTTCTATCTAATACTAGAACGATCCGGATTCAATAATAAATCTGTACAGCTTATTAAAACACTGTATCAAAAACCTTCTGCTAGGATTAAAATTAATGGAAGTTTGACTGAGAAAATATGGTTGCAGAGACTAGGCAGGGATGTTGTTTGTCGCCAATCCTATTTGCAACTTTTATTGAGCCTTTAGCCCAAGCAACCCAATTAAATAAAGAACTCGAAGGTGTCACAATAAAAGGTGCAGAACATAAAATTGGGCTTTTTGCCGACGACATAATAGCCTTGCTCAGGCAACCAAGCACAACACTTTCTAATCTGATGAAGCTCTTAGAATCATATGGCCATCTCTCAGGATATAAAATTAATATTTCTAAAACTCAGATTCAAGCTTTCAATTATAATCCACCAAAATCAATTCAGGAATCATATGATCCTAACTGGAATCTCAAATCAATTAAATATCTGGGTGTGACGATCACTAAAAACATTTCTGATCTGTATAGAGCAAATTATATCAAACTAAGCCAAGAAATACAAAAAGATGTAACAAGATGGTCTACCTTACCATTAGACCTCATTTCGAGGATTGAGATAATTAAACTTAACATATTACCCAAACTTCGCTATCCGTTCCAATCCCTACCTATAGAGGTCCCTCAAAACCAGTTTAGAAGTTGGGACAGAATGATATTCAGATTTGTCTGGGGGGGCAAAAGACCTAGAGTCAGATATAGGACTCTCCAGCTACCCAAAGAAAGAGGTGGTATGGGTCTTCCAAAATTGATGGGGTACTACCATGCTGCTCAACTGAGAAACATATACTGTTGGTGTAAGTCAGAATCTAGAGAAAAATGGAAAGATATAGAAAAAGAAGTAAACCGAATTCCAATCCAGAATTTGGTGGGAGATAAGAAACTATACAATGAACTTAAAATTAATATGGATCCTGTAACAGTAGATTTGTGGTTTAAGGTATTGAAAATGTACAAGATACAGAATGATGCAAATATATTAAAATGGATACCTTACGATAGAAATTTTAAACCCGCAAATTATGATCAAGGATTCAAGCAATGGGCAGCAAAAGGAATAACAGCTAGGTGTGTTTTGGTAAAAGAAGGGGAGCTGGAGAGTTTCAAAAATCTGAGAGGCAAATATGGATTGGGAATACATGAATTCTATAGATATCTTCAACTAAGGCACTATTTCGGAAAGGAAATTGGGACAGGTTCTTCCAAGGAGGTGAATGGTGTTATCCAGGTCACAACTAAAGCATTTCAGGAGAGTAGTATTAGAATAATTTCAGCTTTATATCGAGAATTGATTACTAATTACAAACATTCAACTAAATATATTAAAGCAGAATGGGAAAAAGAACTTAATGTTAAAATTTCAGAGGAGGATTGGCTTGATATGTGGAGGACACATCATTCATGCACCAATTCACGAATTTGGAGAGAATTCTCTTGAAAGAATCTGGTTCATTTCTGTATTACACCGAAAATGAAAAGTAAGCAGTTGCACACCCATCAGAAATGGCGGCGAGAGTGTGGGTCCTTTGATGTGGACCATTCACATGTTTTTTGGAAATGTCAGAAAAT
>JAPZDV010000315.1:0-12705 GCA_029814665.1 Acanthurus lineatus
TATTTTTCTTCTTATCTTCAGCCCCCACACCCCCCCACACACACACACACACACACACACACACACACACACACACACACACACACACACACCTCCCTCCCCCCATAGCAGCTGTGTTAAAATTGTTGAGCTTTTAGCTGGAATTTTCAGATTATTATTGGCTTCAATGTATAAGCTGGCTAACTAAAACATCTGGCCACTGAACATCACTGTTCTGTAAACATTTTATAAGTATAGCAGCAAATGCAAAGGCATAAAGTGAATTTTGGCCTTTTTTTCCTGAGTATTGCCAAATAAAAAGTCCCTAATAAAAAGAATCTGTTTTATTGCTAACTTCCTTCCTATCCTTGTGTGCTCTGTGTAACTAGAAACAGTAATAAACATACATATATATGGGCTCGATATTCACTAAGTGCCCTGACTTAGGTCAGGACAAATGTTAGGTCATTCAAAAAAGTTGGCAGTGGATGAAAATGACTAATGCTAAACTTGTAAAACAGTCCACATCTTGATTGATGTTTTGCTTAACTGGAAAACACTTTTTTTCCTAAGTAAATACAGTCCTAAATCCAATGTAAAATTCTACTCTTCCACTAAAGAATACAACCATTTTTGTCAAGGAAAGGATAAACAATAAGAGACAAAAACTGATGTGCATGATAAAAGTTTTTGCTGTTTTTTTTTTTCTAGTTCTGCTTATGTTTCAGTGCTGTAAGCAAGTGGATAAATATATATGCTAACCCACTACTGCAGGCAAAAGAATTTCTGCAAGTGAGCAGAACACTTTCTGCAAGTACTGCCTTTAGAAGTAGTGAAGAAAACATTTCACAAGCAAAAGCACAGATGAACAGTGAAGGAATGGCTTTGAAAGCCAAACCACAAATAGCAGAATTAGAGGTAGAAACTTGGCGGTCTCACAGTTTGATGAATACATTCATCGAAACCAGCAGCATCAGAATGATGGACCCCGCAACTAAAAGAACAACAAAGAAGTTCATCAGCCTTTACAAACAGGTCAGAATTTCACCTTTATTACATAAATATAAAATATCTCAACAACTTTTGAAAACTTTGATCATAATGAATTTAATGAGGCCCCTTTATCTCTTTTTGCTGGCCAACATGGTGATATTTATGGTTCAGACTTTATCATTGTGTGAAATACCATTAAATTCTCTTCTCCCCTAAAGATAAACTGTCAAGACTTTGATGATGCCTCACTTTGCATTCGTGCCACCATTGGGTCAAAATTTAGCATCCAAACTGAACTGCTTCAAATCTGAATTAATCCAAAATGTCATTTAACTGCACTGTTTTAAATCAGCCTGTTGGCAAATAAAAAACAAGACCCACCCTGATTTCCTCCCGCAGGAACAGAGTTGGGGCATCGCTCTGGGAAGAAGTAGATCCTCTCCTCCGAAATCACACCCATCTCCTGCCAACAGATGAGCGTTAATTTCAGTTCCTTTTTCTGTTTTACTGTTCTGGCTCACGGATTATAGGATCGAAAATGTTTGTCAATATGATGAGCTCACACATTTGAGTTTCAGCCATTACACTTATAAATTTCATTCTACATCTACATTTAATTTTTTTTTTCTTTTTTGCCATTACACTTGCCTGACAGGCATAGCGACAGTAACTAAGTGGGGTAGGGCTTGGTGAAATACTGATGGTATACAGCTTCAGAATAAAGTCAAAGTTAAACATCAAACAGTGAGAAACCTACGTCTGTGATCACTGTGGTGACATTGACAGCAGCACATTCATCGAGGGTCATCATGCCATCTTCAATCCTCTTACATGGACGGATACACTCATTGGAATGCTTACTGAAGTGAGCGAATGACTGTTAAAACAAAACAGTGCAACACGGTTAGGTTAATGAGAACACATGGACACACACAATACCGGTGAGTGAGACTAAATGTAAACATTTTTTTCTTTCACAAGTAAACTTGGGCCTTCTCAAATTATTGACCTGAATGGACCAAGTCAGTGAAATGTAGCTACATTGCAAACAGGGAATTTTTTGGTCACAAAGAGTTAGCAGATATGCTAACAGCTTTATGAGGCAGCACTAAGGTTCAGCAGTGCTTGTGCTAAAAGCTAAGGTTAGCATGGCAACATGCTCAGAGTGAAAATGCTAACACACTGACCATGTTTAAAATCTAGTTTTACATGTTAGCATGTTAATTAGCAAAAAAGTCACAGCTGAAGACAATGGGAATGTCAGTTTGACAGGTTTTCACCCTCTGGGAAATTTAAAAGAATATACAAAATTTTATAAAAATCCATCTGGTAGAAAAGTGCTGTGACAAATAATTCAGTAAATTCCTAAGTGCGGTATCAGTGCGCCTATATTAAAGTGATTTAAAAAATTACTTTCTGCTTTATAACCTTAAACAAAATGCAAAATAAAACTATGAATTGCACCTTTATATCTGAATAATAATCATAATTTTTTTCTCATATAAATGAAATGTATATGGCAGTTTGCAGTAATTGAGAGAGTTTATAAAAAGCTGCAGTTGTTAGATTTTTATGCTTCTTTTTTAAACGTGTCTATGTGTTCTTGAGGTTTGTTTATTTCTTGGAGAAAATTAAATAAAACACAGAAACATAACAGATGAAACAAAATGTGATTCTCCTTTTTATGATATGAACATTAAACTGTCATGATGCATGCAGGTTGTTTTCACCGTTTTATTGATTTTCCAGGTGTGCTCACAGCCTTGGTCCAACACTATTTTAGGGTTGCAGCAGGAATAAGTACGGGTTCTCTCCATCACCTTTGAGTCGCAACCCACCAACCCCACAGCCACCCCTACATAAAAGGAAGAAATATGAAAGTGTTAGGAATGAAGAACCCCTGCTGTCATTTTACCCATCTCTTAAAACATCAGTGACTAACCTTGGTGGTCTAAAAATCTGCTTTTCTCTTTTACACACATTTATTATTTCAGCAACTTGATTATAGTGCCCAGAATGAACGAGTGATTAACTACTTTCACAAACTAGGAACAAAAATCCAGTAAACACGTAAGAAAATTACATTTGGATATCACTAGAGAACTTGGCTTGTTCGTGCTCTCTTTAGTCTTTTTAATCTGAAGTGTCTCATATCTATAATCATAATCTTGTTGATCTTAGACATAACACTGACATTATTCATAGTGGGGATTTCCTCCAGTGTTTGTTGTCAGTGTTATTACTTCTCGGGAAATACCAGTGGGCTTGGCAGGGAAAGCACGGGGAAAGCCCACAGAATTTAACTGCGCTGATAAAGTTTTACAGTAAAAATTACTTTTCACACCATGTAACGTCCGAATAACATTTTATTTAATGGTTACAACTGTTAGTTTTAGGCGTCCAAATTACAAAAAGCCTATTATAAATCATGTATTAGACAAACAGTCATGCATATTGCGTCATATAAAAATGCCGCAGCAACTTTTTAAGCTAGCATTAACGTTAGTGTTAATACAAAACGGTTAACGGATAAAAGCTAACGACAAACAAAACAAACACAATACTTCCGTCGTTAGCAGGTACACGTTCTTCACCATAAAGACATTGATCCGCTCTCTATAAAAAATGACGTATTTTGTTGATATTTGAGTTTCGGTTTGCACCAGTCGATCGTTAACAGTTTTAAAAAGTCAAGTATCTATCAAAGTAAACATTGTTATGAAGAGTTACTCACCGACAATGATAAATGAACGGAAAAAGTGGGATTTGAATTGAGTGTTTCTTGCCATGATGACTACTGTTTTATTTTGCAATGATAAAAATTGACGTGGAGTTGGATGGAATGACAGCAGCTGGAGACCCTCCGGTTGGGATGTCACGCTTCTTGCATCTGCCGGCCCGAAGAGCTGTAGCTTCGCGCAAGCGGAGTCACGTGGGAGAGGCGGGGTTTGATGTCGGTTTCAGCAGCCAGTATAAATACATTCCCGCTCCGCTACCGTCTGTACCGAAGTGTTTGAGGCTGCAGTCTGAAAACACAACCATGCACGCTGTTTACCGAAACTTTGCCCTCCTGTCGGCGCTGTGTGAGTATATGAAACTGTTGGTATTCATTTCGACAAAACGCACTTCGCCCATGATGATCTAATCACTGTTCATGTTTTTGTAAATATAGTCTGTCTGTATTTCTCATGCATTTGCACGTTGACTACATAAATTCGTGCACAGGGTTTTGTATAAAAGGTTTACACGCATTTATAAAGCTAACTCGTGTTTTTCCGTGACTCCTCAGGTGCGCTCGGGGCTCTCTGCGCGACTGTTAGGGAGGACGTGGCCGAGGTCATAACGTTTCTCGGGGCGGATGTTAGTCTTCAGTGCACGGCAGAGCCCAAGGTTGGAGTCCAGTACAGAGCTGTGAGATGGTACAAGGTACGAACAAGATGTTTAGTTCATGTTTTCATACATTTCATACATTATATCACTGACAGCAACCGACGACCTTGGACATGTCAGTTTCTCATTGGCTGTTTTGATTCAAAATGAGACTGCTTCACTTTCGGTTTCACCCACTTCAACACTTCAAGTAATGGTGGTATTACGAGCCATTGCCAGATGTACTTGAAATATCAAAAGTAAAAGTACTCACTGTACAGAACGGCACGTTTCAAAGTGTTGTCTTAGCATAGAATATATGAATTATTGTCCTTTTATCATTGAACGAACATGTTAATGTTGTAGTTCTCACATTTTGAGACCGTTTTAGATACTTTGCACACAACTGGGTGGAATATTATCACTATTACACTACTACTGTAATACAGTAGTGAAGATAATGAATGTAGTAAGGTAAATCAAGTAAAGTACAATAAGACTGTGTTTGAGTGCAGCACTAAAGGAAAATACTTAGTTACTTTTCAACTCTGTACTGACAGTAATAGTATTAAAGTAATAGTATACAGTATTAAGATCCTTTTCTTGGTTATGAGTAAAACAGAGCAAATACACAATTAAAAGTAAAGGACAAGCATTAGGAAATAAAGTATCAACAAAAAATACATAAAAACAACAGTACAGTGAAACAATCTTATCTTGAAACAGTAGTAATAATATGGTAGTAGTAATAGTTAAAGTAATGATGTAGTGGCAGAAGCACAAGTATTGATGTGTTGATCTTGTTTGTATAAACTGTCCAGTTACTATAAATGGTGTTCATGTCCTTGTGGTTCAGTTGAATCTCACTCTGTACTGATAATGTCACAGGTTGGAGAGCCTCCGGCGCCTCGTCTCAGTGGCCTTTTGAGCAGAGACCTTCGTAATGGCACCACACGGTGGTACACCGGCCTGGAGCGAGAGGTGGAGCTGCTGGAGGAGAGCCACGACATCCTCCTGCCCAATGTGACGTGCAGTGATGGTGGCATGTACACCTGTCAGCTGTCAGCACCTGTGGGAGAGCAGAACAAGGAGGGGGAGGTCCTCCTCGTCCTGACAGGTACTAGTCAAAAAGCTCGAGTTGTTTGGGGTCACTGGATTTGTCTCGTGCTCACAGACCTGAGATTTTCCAAACAATCCCAGTTCTCCGATGTGAAACAGACCTTGACTCAGTGCAAGATTAAAGAACACCTGTTGCATTATGGGCTTTTAAATTTAAACCAGGGAAATTCCAGACTCAGTCAGCCATCATGATTAAAGCATCCACTGTGAGACAGGGATCATTTGCTCCAGGGGTGGAGTCTGGGCGTGATACTGTGAGTCATCAGTAAAAAACTCCCACCAAAACCACTTCAGATAAAGAAGAATAAGTATTTATCCCATCAGAAGAAAAAAAGACCAAAAGTCTGCAGCTTTAACTTTGGGCTGATTGTGACGTAAAATGAAAGGTGGGAGGATTGTGAAAGTTATGAGATTACATCTTAAGAAGAAAATGAATGTCTG
Source organism: Acanthurus lineatus (assembly GCA_029814665.1). Lineage (NCBI taxonomy): Eukaryota > Metazoa > Chordata > Actinopteri > Acanthuriformes > Acanthuridae > Acanthurus > Acanthurus lineatus. The sequence continues at coordinate 5,902 of JAPZDV010000315.1, forward strand.
AACCAAACCTCATGAAAATTCATCCAGTTGTTGTCAAAATGTTTCTCTCGGAGCAGGAAACTTTGGTGACATCTGAGGTAAAGTCTGGTATCAATAAACTTGTTAGGACTCATCATCTGGGCTTGATGTTTTGTGATATCTGCGGAAGATTTGCATTTAAGATATTAATAGTGCGCAAACTTTGTGATTTAAAGGTTTATGCCTTAAATCAATCAACACTGACTGTTAAAATCTGACTCTACTGGTCAGCCTTTACTGCCTTCCTTTGCTAATAAAACCAGCATTTTAGAACTGTGAAAAAGAGTTGCAGCTGTTAAGAAACTGGGAAATTTAAAGAAATCTTACTCAGCAAAACAACTCTTTAAATAAATACAAAGCAAAATGTTGTCCAGGCATTTTCTTTAAATATACAGCACATAATTAAAGGAGATCTGGGAGCAAAAAGAAGGAGGGTCAGACTGAATTCTAACACAAAACTCTTTCTACTGACCAAAGCCTTAAAAAAATATGAGAACAACAAGATCACTCAAGCTGAATTCAAGCTGAACATCCTAAATAAGATGTGAACAGTGTTGCCATCAAGAGTGTGTGACCAAGCTCATGCAGGTTCAAACTGGAGTAACTTTCATTTCTGTTTTCATTTCCAGATTGTCCCGACAGCTCCACAGAAAGTCTGATGAGAGATGCCTATGGGGTTCTTATTCCCACAATAGTGCTGATGTTTGCACTTATAATATTCCTGATGAGCTATGTAAGTCATGGAGAGTGCTTACACACACACACACACACACACACACACACACACACACACACACACACACACTGACACTTGAGAAAAAAAGTACTCGGTTTAATGTAATGAAGCCTGTTTACATGAATTCTTCAGTTTACTGTTTGCTGTTACTCTGCTGCACTTTCTCTTCTGTTCCTCATCTAAATGTGTTTTTCTGTGTCTCAACCACAGGTGAGTTTAAGGAATATCATCAGAGACAGAAACAAGATGACAAAGCCAGAAACTTGTTTAAATGCGCCATTGAAGCCGCTCAGACAGGAGGACTTAAAAATGATTTATACACTGGGTCCAAAACAAGCAGCCAAAATGAAGCATTTCCTTGTTTAAAGATGAAAACTTGTGCTGAAACTTCAAACCACTGGAGGAGACCGGTCACATGACCACCAGGAGGCCTCCAAAACATCAAAAAACCCACCAAAAAGCTTCTTTAAAATCTTTTCCTTGTCCTCAATTGGTGTCTTCCTAAAATCTTCACAGGAAATCAGATGCAGTTCGGAGACCAAGTTAAGTCAAACCAAGTTTATCTGCAGATCCACCTGCACCTGAAGGCCAACCCATCCACTGAGCAGCAGAAAACAGTGAGATATGTTTAGACAACTCTTAATCACAATCACTCCTTTAAAATAATGCCCCTAAACTTTAAAGCTCAGCTGAGGACAAGGACTGAGTCTTGGAAAACTCTTCAGAAGCTACAACAGATGTGGACACAGAGTGAGATGTTCCTCCCCGGAGAGCCAGACCAGACCGGTACAGATGCCTAGTTGGACTAAGAGAGAAACACCCATCCGGTCAGACGTGTTGGTCACAGATCAGGAGGTAAACGGGTTCAGACAGGTCAGTGGGTCAACTCACAGTTCCTCCTGTCTGCATTTGGACAGCAACTTAAAAACCACATAAGTCCCTGTCCTGAACCTTACGGATGCTCTTTTTTTATTATTTTGTTCAATCTGAGATTAAGTGAGATCAATGAAAAGGGAAAAGGGGGAGCAACTAAAACCAGATGATATGATTGTGTGCGGGTGTCATTTTGACAGGGTGAGAAGTAACTTTAAAAAACTTCGGATAAAGGAGTTCAAAAACTCCTCTGCTTCTCGTGAGCTTCTATGGACTCTTGCTTCCCATTTGTTTCATCAAGCTGTGGTTTTAGAGTCTGTCAGTTGTTCATTTTATTAAGTTCTCAATGATGTACTTCTACACATGAATGTGTTGTTGTTGTTAAAAAGGCTGTTACAGAATTTATTCCACAGTGATCCTTCAGAAATCTTTGTGTGAGGCTTTAAGTCAGGTGATCATTTAAATAAAAGTAAATACAGGGAGGAGCTCATGGTGGAGCTCATTACTGAGTCAAACACAAGACCTTCACCCTGCAGAGCAGGTTTCCAATCATGAGATGGAGAGCAAATATTGACTTTACTATTTTTAGACTTATTCAAATTATTACTTTCGATTTTTGAACCATTACTTTTAGTTTTCAGTTGGGGTTCACAGAGCTGTGAGAAAAAACTTCTTGGTAAGCTTTAGGAAATGTTTCTGGGTTAAAAAAGACCTTTTCACTACATAAACATGAATTTGTCTCAGAAAGTCTTTTTAAGCAGAAAACCCTGAAGGCAAACGTCTCTGATGTGCTGTTATTCTTCAATCTTTCTATAGCGGTGCTCTTAAATATATGTTTATTACAGTATGTTTATGAAAAATCATGTAAGTAGTGAAACTTACATTTAGAATCTAAGAAATAAAAAGTGGTGCAGTGGCAAAAAAACATGAATGTAATGTAACATAAGAGATAATACTTTGGTGGGCAGGTGAGCTTATATCAGATTTTTGTCTGTTTAATGTGTTGAGCAGCTAAAAAACAGCTTTAAACGATGGATTTGGAGCACACAGGGTGCCGTTTCAATTGAAGAAGTGAAAACAGTGATGCCTCTGCTGTGATATTTAAAGGCTATGACCTTTATTTTGACGCATGGGGAAACCCCACAGGCGGTCACGTCATCACTGTCTAGACTATTTTTTATGTAGCATTTGTTTCAATTTTATGATCCTACAACACACATGGGCAACTTACGCCCACGGGCCGGGTCCAGCCCAAGGACCGACTTGACCGACTTGGCCCGCAACATCTTCAAAGAAAAAAACAATGAAAGATAATTATAGCATGACAAGAGCCTTGTACATGTAATACAGTGACTTCGGAAGCCTGAATCAAATTTGGATCATTTGAAATCACACATTTTATTCATCCCTTGTGTCAGACTTCTCCCGACTTCGCAGTTACACATCAGGTTTGGGCACTATGAATGATAATTGTAAAGCAGTCTGCCTTGAGTCCATATGTATAACATAATGCAATGTGTTTCATCAGTGACCTATATATGCAGTGGTGCATCAGACAAGTGGCAAGATGGAAGCTTATTTAAAAGTTAACACTGAATTTAAGTGGATTGTGTTATGTAAGTAATATATTCAACCTCAGACTCCAACAGATTGAGACATCAGTTTAAAAAAATTTAACAGAACTTTTCTGTTTGTTAAGCTGGCAAATATAATCAATCTGCTATATCTACCAAATCCACGTAGTTTAACGTAATTCAGAACTATGTGTTGGTGTTTCAATCCAGTTTTCGAATGTGCGGCCCTTCGCCTAATTGATCTCTGTCCATGTGGCCCTCTGGAAAAAACTGTTGCCCACCTCTGTCTTAGGTCAATACTTTGTAGTATTTCTTTAATAAGAGGCTGCAGGTGTAGATGAGGAAAAATGAAATGCAGGATTTTAGGACTACTGGATTCTAGCACTTTTCTGACATACAAGACTAACAATTACAATGAGGAAAGGCAGAATGACGGGCACGTTGCTTTCAGTCAGTTACTGTAAGAAAAACTAGCAGAAGAAAATTCTGTGCTGACAGAGTGTGTGGATTAGGTTGACCAGATGTCCAAATGAATTCAGGACCGTCCTGAAATATTTGGAAGAAGAAAGAGTGATGCGACACATCACACAGAGAGATGTAGTCTTGGCACAAAAGAAAAGTAACTGTCTGGGTATTTGTTTTTTATGGAAGGCAACCATAAAAAAAAGCCCTAGTTAGCCCCTGCAGTAACAGATGTGATAGGCACTGCACCATTACACAGCAGGCTAATTAGTTCGAGTTTAAGTTTTGACATTCACTGCCTGTGTTTTATGTTTTGTTTTTCTATACTGTTATATGGCTTTGTTGTAAAGCACTTTGGGTACCTTTTGGTTATTGTAAAGGGCTATACAAATAAAATTTGATGGATTGATTGATTGATTGATTGATTGATTGATTCACATTTTTTATTCTTTGTTGAGAGTGAAATTTATATACTGGCCTTTTTCTTTTTCACTGAGTGTGCGGTTCTGTCATTCTGCTTGTGTGTTCTGGCTTAGTAAATTTATTACATGTTAAAATAAGACAAAAAGATGAAACATATGAGCAATAAAAACAAATAAACTCATCAGAAAAATATAAGCAACAAATAAGCAACTCAAATAAAAACCAATCCAAATCTTTATCCTGCTTAGTTCCTTTTCTGCTGTATCCAAGAGCTGTTGCAAGTTTTAACCACAGCAGAGTAAGTTTGTGTCATTTGCAAACATAATTGTTTTAGGGGTTTTTGACACTTAAAAATGTTGTTTATGTACAGTATGAACAACAATGGTCCCAACATCAAGTCCTGGGGCACCCCACACATGGCCTTCTGTAGTTGTGGCTTGAACTGATATATTTCTACATAATGGTATCTATTGTGTAGGTAACTGGATAGCCAGGACAGTGCTCTATTTTTGTAATCTTTTTATTAGCTTTTTTAAAATCTTTTTATTATTGGAACACTTTTTTAAATTCAGCAATGCTCCTACTGCATATTCTTTATATATATATATATATATATATATTTGGGCTTTTCAGCCTTTATTTGATAGGACAGAGGTGAAACGGGGAGATAGATAGAGAGGGTGTAGTGACATGAAAGGGTCGGGAGCCGGAATCGATCTCAAGACCGCTGCACGGAGGACTGAGCCTCCCGTATGTGGGCCGCGCACGCTACCAAGCGAGCTAAACAGCGGCCCCCTACTGCATATTCTTTGTTTTTATTTGACTTTGTGATGTTTTCTATAAATTCTATAAGAGCAACTGATGCTGTTCTTTGAGCTCTGAAACCATATAGCTGCTCATACAGCTCATTAGTTCATTATTTTTTGTGATAAAATTATCCAATTGTGTATTATTTTTTTCCCAGTAATTTAGAGAACTGTAGGACCAGAAAAAAAGGTCTGTAGTTTAGAAATACATTTTTTTATTTTTAACATATATATCTTTACTTTCTACCCTCAACCAGGATCAACGCTGACAAAGAACATATTCAAATTATCTGCAGCTAAAGCCATTGTGATTGAGGGGTATAACTGATGCTGTACATTGAGTCAATTAATATTGTGGGCGTGGTGTGTTCCTGTGGGTTTAAAAGATCTATATTAAAACACCTACTGGCTATGACAGTTTTCTTATTCATATTGTTTTACAATTCAAAAAATAAAAAATCAGCAGTTTAACAGCAGGCGTAGTCTAGCTTAAAAGTAGTACCTGTTATCCCTCTAAAAGGTGCCGGTAACTCCTTAGTATCAGTACAGGAAATGGGAATCTGTCAAATCTAACAAGTTAATTGTGGAGACCTTTATAATGGGTGTCTTCTTCACTTGATCACTGATTTAAGTCAACTCGCCTGTCTACATATTAAAGTTGTGATAGACTTCAAGACGTGAGACAGAGTTCACACAAGCTTCACACAAAATGTTACTGATACATTTGCTAGATCATTTTCTACATCGTTTTTGGATTACAGAAAAATATTTTTACTCTCCATGCCACTGGTCAGAGCTTAAATGTTTAAATGAGCAGTCAGTAGAGCTTTTTAGCCCTACTGAACCTTGGACAGTTTGACTTTTCCTTTCAGTACAGAGCAAACTGTGATGTAGAAACTCCAAAGTTTCAAAATGGGGACATTCTTAGTGTGGACGACCCCAAAACAAGCAATGATTTAAAGTACTCATTTTTATACTCAAGTGTTTTCAGTATAGTTTTGCCTGTATTAATGACAGTGACTGATTTGCCATGATAGCTATCATAGACTTTGATAATCAGACATATTTGACAGACATATTCAAGTGTAAATTGAACCTTATTTTCTATTTTTAACAGCCATGTATATATATATATATATATTAGGGCTGTCAGTTGATTAATTTTTTTAATCAAGATTAATCGCATAGTGTCCTGAGTTAATGTGCGATTAATTGCAAATTAATTGCAAATTTTTTACCCTGCCCTTTTACATTAACAATAAATACAAATTACTTTTGTTTTGTCCAGAGAACCATTGGGTCAAAACTTTAAAACTAAACTTTCCGTTTAAAAGTCCCTTTTTTGTATCCATTTTCGCTTTGTTATGATAATGTTAATGTTACTGTTATTTTAGCGCCACTTCCTGAAACTGTGTGTGTATACACACACACACACACACACACACACACCTACACACACATACACACACACATACACATACAATTTGCATTTTTGTTGCTGATTTTTTTTTGGGAATGTGGCCTTTTCTTTTAAGAATGTTAAAAAGCACAGACTTGCAGTTCAAGTGGTTTGAGCCAAGGATGATTTTAGAATTTTCTGATCTAAAGAAGAAAAAAAGTTTTATGCCCACCTTGGCAATAAACCAAGCCAACCTCTTTTCCTCACACAGGCCACACCCTCCACTTAAATACACCTCCTCTTCCTATATTTCTTCCTTGTTTTTCTAAGAGTCTGTCTATCCTCAGTGCGCCCCCTTGCTGGGCCCCCAGCTACTATTACTTCTTCTAATCCAAATCAACTGACTGGATCTTACTGCCTCATTACTGCCTGACATTTTCTTCACTATTTTCCTTACACTCTGTCCCCTTCCTCCTAACTCCCTCAACAAAGAGACAACAGACCTTGCTACAA
>JAPZDV010000316.1:0-7500 GCA_029814665.1 Acanthurus lineatus
GGCCTTCGTTCTGACCTCTCGTCCATCTGTGAAGCTAAGGCTGGTGTGAAGGGATTACCGTCACACACACTCCTTCACTGAGCCTCCATGACGGCTCGAGTGTTTGTGACGCCGAGCGAGTGAGTGGGAGGGAGGGAGGGAGGGAGGTGTGAGTGCAAAAAGCTTCACGTCCGAGTCGACGCGCTTTAATCTGAATTTACAGACGAAACTTCACTTCATGTTATGTGACCATTTTTATTCAAACACATCGAGTTCTTCACAAGACGAACCTGCAGAACCTCATGTGACAGCAACACAGCAGCTCATTCACCCGTTCACCCGTCACCTGCCTCACCCGCTCACCGGTCCGTACCTGTCTCTTGGTGTGCTCGCTGACCTCGCCCGGCATGTCGTGGGCGCTCTTGATGAGCGTGCGGGCGATGTGGTAGTAATACACGGAGATGATGGTCAGAGGAATCAGGAAGTAAACCAGGAAGATCATCACCGAGTGGATCTTAGGATGCATCTGATTGGACAGCGGGTAGGGCAGGCAGTTCAAGATGGTGACGTCGGTGTTGTCCCTCTGACCCTGGGGGGGGGAGGAGAGAGGGGGAGGAACCAAGAGAGGGAACAAGGAGAGGAGACAAGGGAAAAGGGGTGAGGAAACAAAGAAAAATAGAGAGAAGAAGAGAAAACAAGAAGATGAAAGGAGGAGATTTAATGAGAAAAAGAGTGAAGGAAGGAAAGATAAGAAGGTCAAAGAAGAAGAGGATGAGAAAGAGTCGTGAATAAAAAGAAGAGAAAAGGAAACGTAGGAAAACAGGATGAGGAAAGTGGAGAGAGCAGAGGAACAGAGACATCATGGAGGAGAAAAGAGGAAACAGGTGATGGAGGACGGATGGAGAGCAGAGAGGAGAGATAACATCCATCAGTGAAGCTCATAAAACAGCTCGTGGAGTCGAATGGAGGCGCCTGTCGCTCATAAATCTGACTCTAAAGCAGTTTACAGCTGTTTGTCTGCGGCGGCGATGAGCCGTCTGCAGGAAGTGATGGACGACACTCGTTCAGCGAGGTCACCGACTCTCTGCCAACAGACGCCGTTAAACGCCACATCATGTGCTGACAGTCAAAACCAGCCGCCGCTGGATCGACGTGACAGAAAAAATCAGGTTTTCATCGGGTGACGACTCAAAACAAAAGAGAACGAGTCTCATCGTCTGCTGCGTTCAAATACAAACCGTCAGTACAGATTCATGAACTTCAGACTGTCGGTCGGTATGACGAAGGATTCTGACTTCATCATCATCAGGACGGAGACAGGAAGTGAAAGAAAACAAACCTGTGATCCACGTCAGCATCACGTGATGATCAGGTTCATTAATAAGCAACTTTTCCATGAAGGAGGTTAAAATGAGTTTAAAGGTGAAGATGTGTCCGTGTTTTGATCACAGCTTGTTTGTGCTGCCCCCAAGTGGCCTAAAAAGGCCCAAAAGCTTTAAATTTTTTATATTTTTGTATATTGATTTTTTTTTTTTTAAATAGAAAATCTGTGATGATCAAACAATAAAATTATTTCATCATTAAATAACAAACAGACCTGAGTAACATTTCAGAAGATAAACTTTTGATCACATAAAAAAATTTGCAGCCAGTTATTCATGGTCAGGGGCACAGTGTGTCTGTGTGTCTGTGTGTGTGTGTGTGTGGGTGTGTGTCTGTGTGTGTGTGTGTGTGTGTGTGTGTGTGTGTGTGTCTCAGCGGCTTCAGCTCACCTGCATGGGGACGACCTGTGAGAAAATGGCCTCCGGGACGGCGAGCAGGATGGACAGCAGCCAGATGGAGACGGCTTTGAGACACGTCCAGAAGACGGCGCTGGACGTCTGGATGTCCATCGGGTTCACGATGGCTTTGTACCTGAGGGAGACAGAAGAAGAAGAAATCACTTTAACTCTTCTTCATGTGACGGGGAGGAAGTTCAGGCTCTGACTTTCTGTCACAACAACAGCACGGAGTCGTGATTCTGCAGAACAAACTGAGACAAAACTGAAAACTCAAACTTAGATGTTAGTGCTTCAACTTTACGTTTTTATATATAAAAAAGGCCTCAGACTACGAACTAAAGAGAAACCATCAAGCAGCGACCCAAACAAAGTGACAAAAATGCAGTTCTTCAAATGGCCACTAGAGGCAGTGTTTAAATCCTCAGAGTTTCTTGAACCAGTGAGATTCAACACGTTAACATCCTGGAATAAAACACTATTTTGTTCTCTTCAGCTGATTTATTTGTTCAGTGAAAGTGTTTAAAAATGAAGAAGAAGAAGAAATGAACTTCTGGACGTAAAAACGTTTTGCATCGGGTTTCACGTTGTGTGACAAACACACACACACACTCACACACACACACTAACACACACAGACTTCTGCTGTCTGAGCTGATGAACTCGAATAAGAACCAACAGATTTGAATTCTGCAGATTTGAATCCTGCAGATTTGAATCCTGCAGATTTGAATCCTGCAGCTCTTGCTGGATGTGATCTGTGGTGAGGGAGGATCTCCTCCTGTTAGATAAAGTTTGCAACAAGCGGTTTCATCGCACAGCATCGTTTCTTTATAAAAGCAGCACATGAGAGCGTTTCTCCTCCTGCATGTTTGTGTCAGACCGTCAGGATGCTGCAGCTGGTGTTTCCATCAGGATGTCAGATTACACTGTGGTTATTTGTCCGACCTGGTTTATTTGACACAAACTGGGTCGGAGCGAGGCCGCATCAACGCCATGTGTCCGTCAGTCTGCACGTCACACCGTCAGACGCCGTCGGACGCCGTCAGACGCTGCTGGCCCATGAATCTTACATCATGCTTCTGCATCTCGCCCCATGTTTTATTGATGGATTCATCGATTATTTATTCCATGTGGAGAAGTTTTACACGATGTCCACAGGCTGTAAAACCGTCCAGCAGTCATGCAGGTGTTTTTTAGGACTGACGTCATGTTCGAGAAACGAGGGCAACCAAAGGTTTTCAAAGCAGGAAGGCCTGAGAATGCAGCTGGAAAACTGTGATTTCACTCCTTCTACCAGACACAGTAACAAGAGGTTCAAACACACTTCCAGGTAAAAGTCCCAGCAAAACAAAAGCCGTCAGGTTCTCAGAGAGTCATTTGTTTGAGGAGCCGCTCAGCGTTCGTCCAACATCGTGTCAACAGTCTGTGTTTGAGCTTTTCTTGTTTGAACGTCACAGTTTCATTAAAAAAATCACAACAGAAATGACAGAGAAACAGACCAGGAGACACAGACGTTCAACAGAACTTTGTTTCACAGAGCTGAGGCAGTAAACGGTGGACAGTGATGCGTTCGAGGACCATGGTTCTCTCTGAAAAGCTGCATTTCCAGGATCAGAATCATCAGTCTGCATAAAACAAATCACTGCTTCAGGTCTTTTGTCTGCAGGACAGTTTGTTCTTTTTATTACTGTTTTAAACTTTGTTTTAGCTTCTGTGTGTTTCAAGACCTGCTAATCGATTTTGAGCCGGAGCAATTTCCACTTTGTTAAACCTGGAGACAAAAAAGGAAAAACCTCCTGGACTCTTCTGATGCTGGTTCTGAACTCATTTAAGTTTCCTGCTGTGCAGAAATGTTTCATTTCTATGAAGATTTGCAGATGAAAACAAATAAGATTTGACCTCTGACTTATGAATTTGTTGCTCCAGAAAACCCTCATAGTCACGTGACCTTTGTCCTGATACACATCTGTATCATTTCAAACACCGTAACACAACAAAACTGCTGCAAGAAGATTCACCTCATGCAACTTTTATCTCCACGATTTATGCAAAAATAGAAAGAAAGAGGACTGAAAAAACATGCAGACACAGCACAGTCACAGCAGGATGTTTCCGAAACCTTCATTCATCCAACGAAAGGTCACGTCTGCTGCTGCACCTTCTCACACACACACACACACACACACACACACACACACCACACACACACATAGAGCTGAAAGCATTAAAAGTCGTGACTTTCTGACTGTTTGAGTTCAGGATTTAAAAAAGTTCAGATCCTTCGTGGAGCATCAGCGAGCTCATAAACTGTAGCAACGTTATGGACACGTAGCGACGCTGCAGGAAGGAATCTGGACTCGAACCTGTCGAGACGTTATGATTCATCAGCTGGGATGATAAATGTCTGAGGGAAGTTTTACGGACAGTCTGCTCTGAAGTGATCAGGATTTCTGCTCCGGACATAAACTTTGATTGATGCACTGACCAACATGAAGTTATCATCGTCCTGTGCCAAAAAAATATAAATCTGATGAGAAAAGCACTTTTTCATCTCCTCAAAATGCTCAGCAGCAGCAGCGATGTAAAAACAAAATATGTTCCGGCGCAGCAGCATTACCATATCGCCTCACAGAATTATGGCTTCTCTCCTCGTTCCAGCTGTTTCTTTTGGCGTAAATTGCTGCTGAACTGCTGAGGAGACGGTTTGAGCCGAGTTCGGTGGATTCACTGGATGTTCTGCTGACTGCTGGTTCGGTCAGGAACCACAGCAGGAACGCAGGTTTGTTCTGGGAAGCTTTGAAACGTCCCGCTGAGCCGTCTGGATGCATTTCGGTCCAAACTGTGAAGCAAAAGTTTGACATATGGGAATACAAGATGATTTCCTGACACCTGTCTCACACCTGTGGTTTAAACGTGAAGCCGACTGACGACCGGCCGTCACTTCAACACCTGAAGGAAGATGAAAACATGCTTCATCAGTCCTTCTCACTCAGAGACACAATCATTTTTTTACAGGCAACCAGAGACATCGAGTGTGACTCAAAGACGACACCTTTAGGCCAAACCAATTCTCCAGGTGAGTAAACTGAACAAACTCCGCCTCCTTCTTCCTCACTGAAGTGACCTTCATCAGGACTCTGGAGCCTCAGCAGCTCCAGCAAAGCCTCCTCAGATAAGACACATCTGCTCCTGTTCTGTTCCTGCAGGAGCTGCAGAGGCGACGTGATGTTCCACACGTCATGCAGCTCACCTGCAGCCCCCCCCAGGCGTCTCACCTGGCGCCCTCTGCTATTCAAAGCTTTGTGATTGTGCTGCCTCTAAGGCATTCCTTATGTTTTACAAGTTTCTCCTTTAAATAATTTGCGACTTGTTTTAGTTAAACTGATGTACTGATGTTTCCTCTTAAGTTTAACTTGTCTGTAAGAATGATTTATTTTGATATTTGGTTACTGATGACTTCACTTCCTGTCAGGTCGTTTCCTGTGAGCTCATTTCCTGTTTATGTTCACTTCCTGGTTGTTGAGAAAACAAAGCAGACATGTTTGCTGAATGTTACCGCCTTCATCCGCTGAAAAGCATCGTAGAAGAAATGCTGTAAGTTCATATATTTAATGTTAAAGAAGTTAAATAGAGAAGAATAATAATATGTTGATAAAAAAAAGATAAGTAATCAAAAACGAGAATTTATTCACATTTATTTACAAATTAAGAAACATCATAGTAGACAATTTAATTTCTACTGAAAGTTCATACAGTGATGTCAGATGTAGTTAAAAACACAGTTTCTGAATATTTTGTATGATTTCGTTCACAGTTTTCAGCAGCGTGTTCATGAAGAGGTGTGACAGGAAATGGTCGACCTCACTGCGACTCCGTCCTCGTTGGTGTCGGTTGAATTTGGTGTTCGGTCAGAGTTTCTACACGCTGCAGCGAACGATCCTGCTGAAGTCGTGTTGTTCTGCAGACGAACATGTGACGCTCACGTTCACGAACACGACCTGTCGCCATGGCTGCAAATCTGCTGCAAACCTTAAATAATTTTTTTATATAAAAGAAGGTCTTTGTTAGCGCGTCATCATTTGTTAGCGACCTGCTCAGCATGCGGGGTAGCAGTGAGCTTGTCTCGACTCTGCAGCCGCTGTGAAAAACCCCGAGGCTGGTGAGTCATGATCAACCTGTGGACGCTCAGGTGGAACAACATGGCTGCTCTGCCACGAATGTTCGGGCTCTGCTCTGGTGTTTCTGTCTGACAGGAGCCACCGAAGCCAAAGAACATGTCGTCTGAAAAGAGAGAAACACCAGGATTAAACCTGAGTTTGTTGTGAAGGTTCATCAGGTGGAAACAGTTGTGACAGTTGTGGTTTGTCCTCTCTGGCTTGCCGTAGCTGTTTCAGACGAGTTCACAGAGGAAAACATTTCACGGCTCTTTGCTGTTTCTCTTCAGCTCTGATCCTCCTCATCACTTCTTCTCTCTTCTGACCCTTCTTTCACTTCAGTGACCTCTCATTATTCCACGTCTTGACTTCTTTCTGCATCTGTTTTCATCTCGTTTCTGTTCTTCCTCTCATCATCCATCACATCTTCTCTTCTGACCACACTTGACCTTTCACAATAAACCATCTTCTGTTATTAAAATTCCCTCGCAGGTGATTTTCAGGCGTCATTTTCTCTCCAAAAGGTGCAGCAGTGTGTGTCTCTTCCTCTTCAGAGCTCCTGCTGTCGATGCTTTGGTGACAGAGAGCAGAAAGAAAAATCGATTGCACGAACAAAGCTGGTTAGAAAAGCTTTTCTTCGTTTCCATCTCAGCTTTGACTCCTTTTCCTGCTGGCTCTCCATCACACAGACCTGCAGGAGGACGTCACTCTCTCTGTTGTCTGGATGATCTCTGAGCCTTGATTCCTGCACCGGCTGCTCGAAAACGCTGGTGATCTAAAGTCAGAGAGAAAGTCACAAAGCTGCAGTGGATTTGGGGGACGGAGAGATGTTTTCTGATCAGATGTTCACTGATTAAAGTTGTCAGTCGGGAGAAAATCTCTGTTTTCTGTTCAGCAGTGGTGAGTTTGTGAGGTGACTGTGATTCCTGCGATCATCTCAAACCTGCGTGAAGCTGCATGAAGCTGCATGTGACAGGATGTTTGCTCTCCGACGTCCTGCAGACCACATTCACACCTGCTGATGAAAAGCAACGTGGACACGACAGTCAGGAAGACGCAGCAGTCATGTTACAGTCAGAGAGACTGAAATGACCTCAGTGATCCCTCACAGAGTTTTTTGTGACACAATCAGGTAAAAACTGCTCTGATCCTTTGGTTTGATGATCAGATGTCCACAGAGGTTCCTGCTGGTCCGTTTCAAAACGAGACACTGAGGCCAAAAACCATCTGTGCTTCGTTTCTGTCTGTTTTAGCAGAAACGTCTGCAGAAAACCGTCTGTCAGCCGTCTGCTCGTGTGTTTGTGGACACTTTCAGCTGAAAGGCTGTTTGTGAGCTTCATCTTCATAGGAATCCAATCATGCTAATTATTGGTTATGCTTGTAATGTTCGTTAAGGATCTTCAGGCGAGTTAGGAGCCGTTAGAGGCTTGTTAGTGGCCCTCAGCCTCGTTAGGGGCTCGTTAGTGGCCGTCGGAGCCAGACACGCCGCCTGGTCGCAGCCTGCAGCTGTGTGATGAGGAAATGACTTTTCTGTTAACAGGCTGATGTTACAGCCTGTTAGACGGACGATGACGCCGCCTGTCAGT
>JAPZDV010000316.1:10000-12677 GCA_029814665.1 Acanthurus lineatus
AAACATCGGGACATGATGACAGACGACGGTTGTGTTTATGAAGAATATTTGGACGTTGGAACCGAACGCTGTTTTCAGCCAGAAGTCTTATTAATGACGTGACAGCGAGCGACGCGCCGAGCTGCTCTCTGTTTAAAGAAAACATGTTTTCCTTCTGTTTCAGAGACATTTTGCTGCTGATCTGCATCTCTGAACGTCAGCGACATTGGAGGAGTTTTTCCAAATCCAGACCAGATTTTTCAGCGACAGTTAAAAACAACATTTTATGACACTGAAACTTTGAAACTAGAAATCTTAGATGCACTTCTGCTGTGAAACATCTCAATTGCCATTTTTTTATCCTACATGTTAGCATTTTGCATCTTTGCATGCTAACACGTAGCAGACACACTGGCTCCAGTTTTGTAGATATTGGGTTACGAACCAGGTTACTGAACGAACAAATGAAAAGAAAACAGAAAAGACATTTTATCGCATTAAATCCTGCAGTTTGAGATATTTGAGATATTTAATGAACGTGCAGGTGACACGTCGCTCTGTGAAAAGTCTTTAAAATCAATAGACTTAATCTTCTGAAGAACTTGACTCGTGGCCATCACGCTAACCGTTGTTGAGATGTTTGTCTGAAGTGCTGAACACTGAAAATGTTTGTCGCTTTGTTCGGAGATGACGGAGGCTGTCGGAGGAAAAGATGCTGCGTGAATGAAAACCTGATAACTCGTCTGAAAAGATTCAAAGAAGCTCTTTTTCTCATTCTCAGCATCACATCCTGTGTATTATTAAACCAGGTAGATACGAGTGTGTGAGTGTGTGTGTGTGTGAGTGTGAAGGTCGACTGCACGTCAATGAGCTGTTTAAGCTGTGATGCACACGCTCACTCTGCAGCTCCCAGCATGCACCTGCAGGTTAACAGCTACCATCATGATGTCTGAGCTTCAAAGTCTGCTGTTTGTTTTTTACTCTCTCTCTTCCTTCACATTCTCACATGACTTTGACCTGATGCAACGTTCTTACAGAACATTTTATCTCCAAGAAGAAGCTGATGGAGTGGTCAAACCAAGAAAAGAGGTGCAATTACAGATCAGCTCCTTCAGCAGCTCGAACAGAGGATTCATCCACATACTGAGACTCCGACTGTCACAACATTCAGATCAACACTCACGAGTCACACACACCAGACCAACAAACAAGGGGGTGACAGGTGGGCGACACACCACCTTAAACCCTACTGTGTTCCTGCATTGAAGCTCCACTGCAGCCGCTCCCTCTTTTATCTGCAGTCTGCTGGAGCTGAAACGCAGCGAGACTCTGCTGGTTTCTCAGGAACCTTCGTCTGAAGCTGTTTGAGCTGCAGCTGGAGGTCGACTCACACACACACACACACACACTCACACACACACACGTGCTCACCTTGCCTGCATGACCATGAACGTCTCTTCACTTGCTGAGCAGCTGAGGTCTTTTCATCCAGCAGAAGTGGGACACAGTTTGAATCCAAAACTACATTTCTGCAATTTTCTTTCAACTTCTGACAAACTACAAACCATCTGAAGAACCTGAAGAACATGAGGAACATGAAGAACATGAAGGACATGAAGAACATGAAGGACATGAAGAATTTCTGAGCTGCAGAACCAAACAAGAGGCAAAAAAGCGTGTTGTTTTCATGAATCCTGGAGGTTCGGTGCATCAGTGAGGGTTCATGGGTCAGTCAGACCTTCAATCAGCTCGACTCGACCTCATGACAACCTGAAGTCTGTTTAGAATAAAAGCAAAAACATCTTCAGTCCACATCTGTTTCATTGAAGGGATGCAGGGAATCTTTCTGCAGCGTGCAGAACGACACGTTTCCTTCTGTATCTGCTGAAGCATCAAAGCCGAGATGTTCTCGTCCGTTTCGAGTCTCTGCTGCAGAATGAAATTGATCGGTGATGTTAACACCGTTAAGGCTCCAGTTTGCTTTGTTTCAGGCGTCAGAGTGAGTAAATAACCCTGACTGTTGGATGCTGGGGGGCCAGCAGCAGCAGCTCTCTCACTGTGTCGGGATGTTAGCAGAAATTTGTGCGACTGATTTGCTTATTTAACGTTTGAATTCCTCGTTGGATCAAAGTAACGAGTTTTAACGTGTGATTTAAAAACTCGGCCGTGTTGCAGTTTTTGGATGCTGCAGCGGTTCATCTGGTTTGCAAATGCTGAAGGAAAATCAAATTTCACCTCAGAAGCCCATTAGTCCATGTGGCGCCCTGAGGGAGCGCCGGCTGTCAGCTCCGCTTTACGTCCCAGAATGCAACAGGAGTCTGGCATTTTCTCGTTTTCTAGTTTTCTCTCCTTCTTTCAGACGGTTGCAGACGCAGCGACCTTGGACACGAAGCAGAGTGGAAGAACTCCCAGCTTTATTTAAACCAGGCGTGCTGAGGCCACACACACCCACACACACACACACACACACACACACACAGTCGGGCTGTTAATTGCTAATTAAAGCAGCGTTTCATGCGTCATCAGAGTGTTTGATTGGTTGGGAAGGATTAGTTTCTCTCCACCGTTACGGGGTCAGGACCAATGACACGACAAACAGACAGGAAATGACATCTAACACACACACACACACACACACACACACACACACACACACACACACCGGGCTCCTCGCTCTGATAAACCCCCGAGCCTCTCC
>JAPZDV010000317.1:0-12675 GCA_029814665.1 Acanthurus lineatus
GATAACAAATGATCATTATTTACTTAGTTTATTTATTTATTGATTAATTGAGTCATACAGAAAAGACAGAGCAGAGGTTCACAGTTAGAGAATACATGTGTCTTTTGTTCTCTTTGGTCCACCATAGACTCATAATTTTAAATGTTAGTGATGTCTGATTACAACGAGATCTTTGATAGCATCACTGCAAATAATCTAATTCACAATTTTGCCAAAAAGAAAGTTAAATCATCATGCTTCGTATCTTGTGTCCAAGCTATGAATGAGAAATGTTTATCACTGCACACAGCTGTTTACCTTTATCTTGTATAAATTCAAGTATAAGACCTGTCACATGTCAACACAATATTTTACACAGTTTTCTCTCGCTCTCTTCTGTCTCATTAGAAATCATAACTCAGAAGCCGGTCCTGATCTCCAATTCCACCTGGTACAACCTAAATGAATCCTGTGTAGTGTTACTTGAGTGCAGCGCAGCTATTCCCAATATCTTCTACAACTGGACTGTGGGGAACCAAACTAAAAGTGGCTCCAGCCTGCAGTACTCCATCAGACCACAGGATGGAAAGACCGAATTTACCTGCACGATTTTCAATTTTGTCAGCAAGATGTCGGCATCCGTGATGGTGGAGTGCAGCAACGAAACAGAAACAATAAGTAGGTGCAGAGAATCTGGGATTAATTAAATTATAGTGTGAATTCTTTAATGAATCATAGCTGGTGGTGATGCAGAAGAAAAAGGGGTCACAGGAGGTTCAACACATCAATCTGACATTCAAATGCTGTCACTTAACTGTCTGGTATCATATTGTCGGAAACTCAGCACAAGACAGAACAATGAAGCAAAAGTGAGCCTCTGAGAAACTAAACCAATGGGAGATAAGGGGAAGACAAAGCACATTTAAATGTGGATTGTAGGCTGAATTAAAGAGGAATTTTCCCATGTAGTTTTAAAAAAAAGGAAATAAAAACACAAACATCACGTATTCAGCTCAAACACATTTAAACAGAAACTCAGAGAGTCAAACGAAAGCGTCGACTCTCTCCAGACACACAAGCAACTGAGCAAGGAAACACCAAACTCTTCATATAGAGGCTGATTACCTTCAGCTGAGGCAGAACATGAGAGGTGGACCTAATAACTCCTGATTAGCAAGTCTGAGCAAAGCCTGTAATCTGGATCCTCTAGACCGTGACAGTAATCACATATATATCTGCATGAGTCTTATTTATATCTTACAGACCAGACTGATAATGAGGAAGAGGATTTAAAAAAAATCCCTATGCATATTTTCACAAGTTAGAGTTCCTTTATGCCTCTGTAACACCTCAGAAATGCAGCACACCAGCTTCGATTAAAAAAGTACCACAGTAAGAAAGAATTACATCTGAGGTTTCTTCTGCCATTTGTTTGTGTGAATCAACAGTTCAGTTTTAAATTCATTTAATGCATTTACTTGATTTTTCTGTTAAAATTATGATTAGTTGTTACATAAAACTGATTAATTTCCAGTGTAGTTCAGACTTGTCATCATTACAAGTAAGAACATCTTCTTTTTCTTAAAATTAAAGATAATTTAATCACGTTTAACTCAATTAAAGGTAAATGCTGGTGCAACTACTGAGGCATTTGAATCTTTTGCACTACAAATAAATAGAACGGCAACAAATGAGAAGTCTATAACTCAAAATGTTACAGAATTGCTTAAACTTAACATGCAATTTCTTGCACGTGAGTCATTTCAAATCCGAAATCTATGACTTGCTGTACAGGATGAGCAGAACATTGATCATAGTGATGTTGATGAGTACTCTAATTGATTTTGCTCTTTTTGCGTTGGCATTCCTGTTTTATTCATACTACTTGACCTTGTGCAAATGTGATCATATTTGCTGTTCATCAATAATAATAAAAACAGTTGTAACATCAGAACCTGATGGCCCAGGTCACGACCGCATCCCCCTGCTGGTTGCTGCAGGAGGAGGTGGCCTGCTAATCATCATCGTTCTTGCAATAGCGGTGGGAGTTTGTTACTGCAGACAAACTCAGCAAGGTAAGAAACATTTTGTTGAATGCAATGTGGTTTGTGACGTTTATTCTTATATTTGATTGACCTACCACTGATTTTTCCTTCATCACATTTCTTTGTTAAAAATCTCCCATTAGGCAACGATTTAAACGATCACACTGTGTACGCTGACATCACTGAAGTTGCGCAGGAGTCTGTAAGTATGCTTTGTGCAGTTTTAATGGAATTTAATGGATGTTTGAGAGGATGAAATTTAAGTTTCACACACTTTTCTGCCTCTTGTTTTTCCTCTGTCTCTGTGATGCACCCACATTCAAATTCCCAGCAGACTTCATTTCCCATGAAGCCAAGCTCAGTTTATGAAACCGTTGAAGAATCAGTCCAGAGAGTCACACCTGGGGTAAGAGCAAAACTTTTATCTTTACGGTTCTGGCAGGTGGGATGTGGTACTATATAACATCAAAATACACTTTTATGATTTTTATTTAGGGCTAAAACACCATAAACATTTATAATTGAAGAGATCTGATTAAATACCAACAGCTATCTTTAGATAAAAATAGCTCTTATACTAATGACATCACGACTAACAAAAGTCAATGGAGTTTTATACATATAAAAGACTTAAAACTATCCTGTGTAACTTGTTTATATACCAGTATACAAACTGACAGCAAAATACTTCTCAAGTTTCTTAACCTTTGCTAACATTAGCAACCATTGGGCTACTGGTTGTGCAGGATCACTGAAGGTTGTAGCATAAATTTGTATCGCTGCTGAATTAATTTTTACTGAAAAGAGAAATAATGTTTTATTTCTTCTTTCCAAATTTACATACATGCATTCTTTCAAACACATTTTTTATTGTTAACTTAAAGATTTGGCAGATTATCTGACATCTCTGCCTACAAACCAGATCATCTTATATTGATGATTGGATGCAGAACAATGATGCTTGTGACATTTCTTTGTCATATCGCAGCAAAATGTTTTAAAAAAATATTTCCTATTAGAATGAGTTCTTGGACACTGATGAGTTTTTCCCTTCTCTATTGTCACTCATTTAGCCCCAGACTGTGTACGACCAAATCCAGCTCAGTCGTGTGAGGAAGCAGTCGGTGTCGCCCTACCAGGAAATTTCCTAAAGGGTTCAAAATGTGACGTGTGGCTTCAGATGTTTGAAATAAGAGGACTAGACCAATACATTTTGTTCTGAGCAAAGTTTGGATAAAGGTGCAGCTCCAAAACATGGGCTAATAAGGCTAATGATTGTAGAAAGGTGCATCTTTTTGTGCACCTTCCTTTCAGTATATTACATAAACAAACACTGCCTTTTATATTTTTATATTTTATATCTGTATCACATATATACCCAGCTATATGTGATACAGTTTTCATAACGCTGTAAATTCTGTAAATACAGAGATTATATTTTTGAATGTTTCGTATGTTCTCCAATGCATGAGCCTCGTGCAAATCCTTGTCATCACTGGAAGCAATCTTGACAGTGTGCTATAATAATAAATTACTTCTACAATCATTACTGTAACTGTGTTTTTTTAAGTATGGCTTTTCATATGTAAGTTCATATTCAACCTGTGTGATTTAGAGAATTTTTGAGCTTCAATAATAAATCAGTCAAAGTTTCTTTTCAGCTTGTGGAACACAGAACTGATTTTTTTTAGCAAAATGCATCAAACTAGAAGGTTTTCAAAAGTGCTATTGGAGGGGTGATTGATACGTTTGTGGCATAAAGTGGAAGGAGATAAGTTTTACGCTCTTTTTTGCATGCACACGCAGTTCAACTATTGGAGTGAGTATGAACAAAGTTTTTAGCATTTCTGTTGACCCTGTTAACTCTCTCAACACTTTCCCATTTTACTTGATCTAACATCCTGAGACGTCTAAGACGTTTTCTAAACGTTTACTTCAGCTCGTTGTCAAGAATTTGTTCTGTTTTGCCTGCAGACAGAAGACAGACGTCTTCATCAACCATTGCTAGTTGCACTACAGTAAATATAACTTAAACAAAGTACACTGTTTTGCATAATCTTTACAAAAAGTGCTGGGTGTTGATAACATCTAATTATCTTAGAATCTGCAAGAAAAAATTGATGCTATTAATAGAGGGCCGGATCAGTTTTAACACCTCAACTTCCTCATTAGAAAAAATTAAAAAGGTCAAATGATGTCAATCAAACTTCCTTGAAGCTCCAGGCTGCACCAATTTTTAAACTACACAGCTTAGTTTTTAATGCATGTTTTCCTGAGTATGACAGCTGTTATAACAATGAATATAATATATGGTTGTGATTATTAAGTGCATGATGTCTGGTCACAGAGGAAATGTTAGTCACTGTTTTGGTGCTATTTTTTTGTGATCAATTTTTTTATTGAAAAATATACAATGTGTATACATTTACATCATATACAAAGTTTTTTCCTTTCTTTTCTTCCCACACAGTGAGTGCAAACAGAAACAAAGTCACTTATACATTTTCAGAGAGGTAACAATATTAGAATATATATATTATATATACTTGTTTTAAAAACAACAACAACAACAACAACATGGATTCCACAAAATAAACTCTATTAATGCACCTTTAAACCATATGGTCCATATGTTTAATCACATTGCACTGGTTATGTGAAAATGATACATGAAATTTCACATCTAAATTTTATTGGTTAAATTGTAAAGGTCCAGTTTGATGGAGTTTAGCGGCACCTGGAGGTGAAATTTCAGGCTGCAACCAACCGAGCCACACGTTGTCTCAAAAAGGAGAAAAAAGGTTGGAAAGTAGCCTCTTGATGATTAAACAAAGCATATAAATATATTTATGAATATTACACTGTATTTGCCATGTTTTGCAAAAGTTTGGCAAAAAAGCATAAAAACTTCTCATGTAACTTGATGATAAAAAAGAAAACACCAAGGAAGACAAGACAGTGAAGACCGGAGACATTAAATGAGATGTTTTGATATACAATTGCTAAAAACACTTACATTATATATATGATTTGACCTCAATGTTACTTACATTTGTACAATAAAGGCAGTTGCTTTATTTTCATGGTTAGTTTCTTCATTTTGAAGCTCTTTGGATTATATATTAAAGTGTATTTAAAGGATTTGTACAGGTTTTCCTTACATTGTGTCTCTGCAAATACATTCATTTCTGTCAGTCATGGGTTTGTTTTTCTTAAATCTCAACACCACACTAATTCTGCAGGCATCTTCAGACGTGAAGGTTTGTTCTTATGCTAATTGTAGGAGAAAAAAGAAGAAACTTGGTCATTTTTTAAAAAAATCACAGCTTTGTTACCACTGATCGCTACAATCCATGAGACACTCCGAGCAGAAACACACTCTTACCTGCAGATGGTGATTAAGCTTTGGATGGACAAAATTTTTCTGAAAAATGAAAAAAACTATATAAATAAAGTTTATGCACAAGTGACTGTTTCAACTTGAACTTGGTTATATGAATTACATACCCCTGATAAAATGCCATGGAGCTTTTCTTCCTTCTGTTTCTCCCTTCTTTATTCCTTCAAACACAAAAGTTGACATGTAGTATTGATATTGAAGTGGGACACAAGGGAGACAGAGTTTTCGATCATGTTTGAGTTTACGTGTCACAGTTTCGATGTGTGGGTGTGAAAAGAAAAGAGAAGAGGAAACTACAAGAGTGTGTGTTACTGACAAACCAAAAGGTTGCTAGGAAAACAAACCCCCCCCCACATGACCAGAGAATTCACGCCTTTTTTTTCACAAGATCAGCAGCAGTCGACGAATCACATCCTTTGTGTAATCTAGCACCCCCTAGAGGGCAAGGGAGGACAAAAGCAAATAATGTTTTGCTCTTACCTCTGATCAAGCATATTGAAATGCATGACAGTGCAGCTCCCACAAGGAATCCCACGATGAATAATGCAACATGATATCTGGTCCTGGTCTGAGAGAGTGACTGAGTTGTAGGCTCAGGCCTGACATCTGAAATAATATGCAGGAGACAAACACGCTTAAGATGAAACATTGTTTATGAGTTTTTAAAAAAAAATCACACTGACATGAAGGTGATCAGTTTTATCTTCAGTCATCCAGGTTTAGATGAGAAAAGACTGAGCTGACAAAAGGATTCAGGAAAACACGATATCCTGAAATAATCAGAGTCAAATTGATCACCTGCTGAATTTAACTTGTCACATCTCTTGTATCCCAGTAAATTGAATCATAGGCCCAGTGTGTGGGATTTAGTGGCATCTAGTGGTTGGATTGCAGATTGCAACCAAGTGAAT
Organism: Acanthurus lineatus; assembly: GCA_029814665.1. Lineage (NCBI taxonomy): Eukaryota > Metazoa > Chordata > Actinopteri > Acanthuriformes > Acanthuridae > Acanthurus > Acanthurus lineatus. Next base: position 6,336 of record JAPZDV010000317.1, read on the forward strand.
ACTTCTTCCTTTCTCCTTCAGAGCGATGTAAGGAGAACGATGGTGGCTATGAAACATGCAAAAATGTGAATTCATTCTAAAATCCCAGACACATATTGATTCTTATTTTCAGGTAATTGTACACCAAAAAACCCCCCAAAGTAATGAGTATTACATACTATTTCGCCCACACTCTGCCAAAGATGCCTCTAAATCTTACACACTGGACCTTTTACTTGGTGGTAACCTCACCTTCACACTCTAAAGTGACGACCTCTGATTCGGTCTCTGTATTCCTGCTGGAGATGCAGTTGAATTTGGCGTGATTCTGCGCTTTGAGGTACGCTAATAAAAACGGACGATCGCTCGAGACGTAGCTGGTCACAGCTGGGGGTTCAACCTGCCAAGTGAGGTTAACACCTTTATCCACTGAGGAACAAGTCAACACCACCAGGCAGCTTCCATCAGCAGATTTTGTAAGGTTGGTCTCTATGGTGGGTTTCTGAAGGCGTTCTGTGGAGATTTAAATCACAATCGCTGATGAGACATGAGGATACGCTCTCCTTATATATTCAAAACCTGACTGTTTAGCAGCATTTGACTTGAGAAAACAATCAGAAGCAAAAAGTTTATTAGCATCGTGCTAAAGTCTGTAATCAAAGCATTAAAGATAAGTGTGTGAACAGATGCATCAAAACAAGCACAAAGTAAAACCAAGCAACTGTGAAACACAACTTGTGAAAAGTTTTTTTCCCCATCAGGGGAAAATTTGCGTAAGTGTTAATCGTTGGCGACACTTACGTTTCACTGTGAGCTTAACTTTGTTCAGCTTGATCTGTTTCAGAGTATTGAAAAGAGCCACACTGTATTCCATGTCATCCTTTGTGTTTATATTCTTGATCGTCAAGTCACCTAATGGTTAAAAAAACATGAAAGAGACAATGTCAGTTGAGAAGGAAGTGAGAGTTCATGCAGGCTGACAGATTTTGAGGTGACAGATTTATCTTTAACCTGAGGTGTCGTTGAGGCTGAGTCGCCCTCTGTACAAGTAGAACCGTTCGATGTTCTTCGTTCCATTGCGATAGGTGGCGATCCAAGTGTTGTTTGGGAACACTGACCACTGAACTTTGGACAGATCCCATGATGAGTCGACTCCTGATGGCAAGGTAACCGTATCCCCGGGGTATCCAGTGACCTCTGTGATCGATTCAGCTAGTGCCGCTATAAAAAAGAATAAAACACTTCCTTAAATGTGCAGATCATCTGATTACAGCACCAAATTGGAGTTTCAGCTCCATTTGAAGGATATCTTTATATGTTTGAAGCTGCTCATTCGGGGTATTTTAAACCTTAGATAACTACCCTTTTTGGGCCTATTTGAAATAGTTGAATGGAAAAGCTTTTAACAAAAAAACTATTAGGCCTAAAATGCATATATGCACTAGTGAATTCATTAGTGGGTAATCAAACAAATAGAAAAATCCCCACAAAAAAGAGTCAAATTTAAACACTTAAATCTTAATAAACTGTTTTAGTCAGTTTCTTCAGCGGATCACATGTGATCGATGTGAAAGGGTAAAAGGTCAGAGGGAAGGAAGTTTGTTAAATGGCATCATGGAGCAGTGTGCAGGTGGGAGTCTGACTCACTGGAGCAGAAATGCTTGTAGAAAAGGTAATGTATTAAATTTCTATTCACGTTATGTTTAGTCACATGAGCCTTTTTTATGCCTTGCCCTCTGACAGGTGTTACATTGGATGAAAATAAAAATACACTGTTTAACTTGAATAAAAACTGGATTTTCTTTGACTTTGAACATTTGGGATAACATAAAGACACAACTCCACTTTATATACACATCACACATGTATACGCATCGCACATATATGCTTTAGACATTTATATGTTGAATAAATAGTATATTATATAATAATAATAGATAAAATATCATATACTTTAAGATATAACTAAATGCTCAAGTTAGCATGCTATCATGTTCACGTGAATAATGCAAGGCTATTGATGTTTCCAGGCTTATGTTTACTATGCCAGTACTGCTTGTTACTCTGTTTACTTTAATTAGGGTTTTAGCATGCTGACATTTATAAATAAGCAGTAAAGAAAAAAATACAGCTGATGATGATAAAAAACTTATTACAGTAGCAGGTCATTAAGTACTGAGGACAACACAAATCATCATCTGGGGAATGTTTATGTTAAATTTCACTTAAATTCATGCCTAGCTGTTGCGATAGTACGACGTTTCTTTAAAAAAAAAAGGCGTCAGCTGTAAACTTTGATGATAGGAAATGGCTTTCTGCAATAACTGCTACCAGTGCTCTATCTTATGTGAACAAAAAGCTTTAACAGCTGAGTGATAAAAATTAACAGATTATGACGAGCCTTCAATTTAATTTATTAAGCTTATTAAACAAACAAAGACCCCCACGAGAGTGCTCCAGTTATGGATTTTTACTATGCACCATCAGGGGTGTTAGTTGTCTGCCCTGCCATTGTTTAAAACTTCTTTAAAACAGAGTCTTTGAAGAGTTTTTCAAATATTGTTGAGTCTGGCAAATCAGCTGCTTCTTAAAAGTATGTTTTAACATAAAAATAGGACCTACCTTTGAGAAATGTATAGAGGAGAACTCCGACAAACATCTTGACAGACAGACAGACAAAGTTTTTGACATGCGGTAGACCTCAAGCGTTATTTCCTTTTTATGGCATCACGTGCTTCCTGTAATTTGTCTCCGCTTCATTTTTTAAAAAACATTTATTCTTCTCTTAAAAAAAAAAAATAAACTTGTGAACAAACTAAAACAAGCACTAGGTTAGTAATCATGCCTCTTCTGCATGATGACTCCATATTTTTAAGTATTTATTTTTAGTTGATCAGTTCTGCACTCAGTTTTAGAAATATGATCAAAAATATATAGTTCTTTCCCCACAGTTCTTATAAAATAAGTAAGTTACTACTTTTATATGTCCTCTAAAAAGTAATTTTTAGTGGAAATTCGTTCAAATATAACTTGAAAGACAGAATTCTAACTTTACTTTTGTTACAATCAGTCAATCAAGGAGGACCCAAGCGCTGAACACAGACACACTAAAGAGAGAGGCAAAATGGGGTTTTATTGTAAGGATAATGAATGTGGTTGGAGGGGAAAAATCCGGGAGAGGCGGGCAGAGGGGAGTGGGTAGATGGCAGGGAAGAAAGCAGGGTTGGAAAGGTTTGGCTGGCAAAGGGACAGGCAGACAGTGATCCTGTGATAGGAAAGAAAACAGGATTAGATTCCTCAACAAAGCATAAGCAAGCAAATCTCTGCTTGAACACACAGTTCAAGTGGCCTGAAGTGTTGGTCTGTCCCAAGTCAACTGACTGAACGATCTGGAGAGGACTGGAGAGGACAGCCGGTGTTTTAAACTGCAGGGCTGATTACTGGGCGGATTTCAGGTGAGCAGCAAGGAGCAGGTGAGTAGAATGAATGTGATCAGGAACCCAGGAGAGGGAGATGCCCACAGGACAGAGACACAGAGACAGACGGGGCAGGGGGGAAACAGAGGACAAGGAAAAAACAGAGAAAGTAGAGACATGGTCCTTTAGTTTCAGTGTTTTGTAATATTTCATGGTATATATTTCTTTAGCTTTGGCAATTTTCAATTGTGAGGTATTTACAGAAACAAACAAGTATCGAGACAAAGTGGGAAGTTTTGACATGTCATAGAGCATCACATCTTCCCACACTTCCTCTTCGATGGAAAAGGGAACTAAGTAAAGATGACTTGTGAGACGCAAGTTACAAAATATCTCATGTTACATAATTTATTTAAAACCCTTAACATCAACTCAGTTCTAAAAAACACAGTGTAAATAGCAATCCTGCTTTTGATTAATGACAATGTTTTTCAGAGACATTTGTTAGGAGTTTAGACGGAGGTTAACAAAGTGTTGAGTGAACAAAAGGAAAAACACAACCTTAAAAAACCTGCATTGAAATGTACATTTAACCATTTAACAATATATCTGTAGTGTAAAAAGGACATTTTCACCAAATGTGCACACATATGAAACATATCAACCAATGGCTGGATTAACCTGATGTCCAACATAAAGAGCACAACAACACACCACGTTATTGCTCCAGACGATTACTAATATTCTAGAGAAAGAACGATTAAACAGCTAGTTCAACAGAAATTTCATTAGCAACTACTCTGGTAAGTGATGAAATGTTAGAAAAAGTGTGTTGTTTTCTGAGATTACACACCTCTCTGTAGCTTCACAGGTTCTTGGTAAATTTTGGACTGTGTCTGTTATCTCAAAGCCATTTGAATAAATGCAACTTTTTTTTATTAGGAATAAGAAATCAATTAAATGTTAAACTCCCTGATTTTACACATTCAAGCCTGTTTTACAAGTTGGAAATGTGCAAGCCTTTTGAGACTTTGCCTCAAATCGCCTCAGGTGATGTCACTAGAGTCAGTGTTTATTAGGGGTTGACATATTGAAATAAAAAAAAAAATTGAAAGAAAATCAGGGAGTTTGAAAGATGTAGGCTTGCCGATGATAGTTTATGAGAGTAAATGAAAAGTCTTTGGGTTTTGGACTGTTGGTTGGACAAAACAAGCATATTCAAGATGTCTCTTTGAGCTCTGAGAAGTTGTGATGAGCCTTTCTTTGACAGTTCATAGACTAAAAGATTCACCAATTAACTGTACAAACAACAGGCGGATTAATCGATAATGAAAACATTAGTAAGTTGAAGTCCTACTGGGCAGTGTTTTTTTTTAACACTTTTTCCAGTTGGTGATCCAGACATGCTCACACACACAAATTCACACACTCACTTTACAAAATATCAGTGATTAATAACATGAAGCTGCCAAAAAAAGAACACATGGATGGTTATCAGCTGCTGTGCTGGAGCTCTTTGAGTCCAATTCAAATTCAAATTGAAGTTAAAGCATCTGCTACAAGTGTCACTGGACATAAAACTTGTCCAACGTTGTGCCTATATTGTGCTTAGAAAGATATAATTTGCTATCAGTGCCATGAAAACACCTTTTTGTAGACAGAGCTCTGGAATGAGTAACTTAAAAAAAACTTTTAAAAAAACCTGATAAGGAAGTATTACAAACAATAAAGCCAATCTAGTGTTTTTACTTTATACCATTGGGGATCCTACATATCCCCTTTCAACATAAAAAATTTTTTGGAATAAGAATCAGAGGAAGCAGGTAAAGTACAGTTTCTTTTCCAAAGCACGTACAAATGCTGAGAGAAGCCAAGGGAACTTTTCAGTTTATATTTTCAATTCCTGACTGCTGATTTATACAGTGGAAAGGCCGAGCACAGTTTGTTGACAGCAAACAAGTAAAAGAGAAGTAAGATAGGCTCTGATAAAGAACCAAAGTGACATGTCTATAGTGTGATGACTAAAAAATTTTCCATGTCGTGTTCCTGTTCACACAAAAAGCATGACTATTTGGGTTTACCGTCTTGAATAAATGTGTTTTTAATTACATATGTGGCTTAAAAACTTTTTTTTGGACTCAATCAATCGTATGTTCATCAACAGACCATATGTTACTTAAAGACAAACTGTTTACAGTGACTTATCAAAAGTTAACAGTCAGCATTTTATTCGCTCCACTTAACTCAAAAGAGGAACAAGGTCGTGGTTTTTTGGCTGTTTTCTCTTCTCTTTTCTGTAGATTTACGATACTTTGAATCCAGATCTACTTGCTAATTCTGTTTCACACTTGGCAAATAAAAGAAAAAACAGTAAAAGTAATTATGTAAAACCAACAGGTGTACAAAAATACCCTGAAGCACTAAAATTAGCATCTTTGATTCACTCTCCTACTCCTTTCCTCTGTCCGTTAGTCATCCCCCTCCTATACTGATGTCTCTGACTGGAGTTTCATGACAAACTTGTGACTTTTTGGGTCAATGAACTCCTCGTCCAGGCGCAGGAAGGGGAGGGATGTCACTGTGATCACCAGGGAGAAGTCGAGGCGCCTCAAAGAAAAGACTTGGCCTTGGCGCAGGGCAGCTGTTACTGCCTCCTCACTTACGAGTGTCCATTGGCGCCCCCTGTTGGTGTCTAGGTACTGGAGGGTGGGTCCTGGGCTGAGGTAACGCTCAAGAAAGGCCTAAGATAAACACAGGAGAAATAAGGCCAAAGTAGTTTATAAATAGCTACACTGATACTTGGTCAGTTTAATGTGGTCAAAAGCAGTGTTGGTATTAACGGCGTTAGAGTATAACGGCGTTACTAATGGCGTTATTTTTTTCAGTAACGAGTAATCTAATTAATTACTTTTCCCATCGTTGCAACGCCGTTACCGTTACTGAGA
>JAPZDV010000318.1:0-12671 GCA_029814665.1 Acanthurus lineatus
CTATCTTTGTTTTTGGACAAATCCCATCAAAGATGGACAGAAAGATTTTGTAACCATAAAAAAGAGATTCAGCAGAGAGAGGGAGAAAGAGAGAGAGAGTGGCTTTATCAGTGGAGGGAACAGTAATAGTTTTACAACCAGGAAAAAAAATTCTAGTAAACAATCTCTCCCAGACTCATGCGTGACCTTAAATAACTCCGGACACAGAGACACCGACGCTGCTGTTGCTTCTAGACTAAAGGTTCCTTCAGAGCAAAACTGGAGAACTCACATTATCTATTCATCTGTCACAAAGTCACTAAGTTGAGCTCTCCTTTTGGTTTTTGATTGTATCTTGACATACTTTATTAAGAAGCACTACGTTTAAATAAGAGAATAGCAAAAGTGATGATACTGAGCTGAGTCTGCCCTCCTTGAAATATTCCCACATAAAAACCAGAGGACAATCTGGTGGAATAATTGTTTTACGTATAAGGAAACACCACAATTATATTTCACGAATCAAAGAAGGATAGAATCATATTTGGCTTAAGATGAACAAAGAACTTCTTGTAACAAGACTAGATTACAAGGCTGGTGAACGATGTCTGCTGCTGATTCATTTTCAGACATTTTCCACAGGCTAATTAGCTAGTAACAGTTAGCTGGAAGCTAGTAAGCAGCATGAACTCGTACAGCCAGTGTTTCATCTTGTGGATGTTCATTTATGTGTTGTTTATTTACCACCTTCAAGCTCTTAACATCATCATGAACTACAGAAACAAACTCTTCACTTCCAGTCACTTGGCTCTGTGTTGCTAACTGGGACTTTTAATGCCAAAACTGGCAAAGAGAAAGATTTTATTGATAAAGAGGGTAACACTCATTTAAATAAATCCCCCCTTTACAAACCAATTGTTACAAAACAAAGACATAGCCTTGATAGTGTGGTGAATAAGAGCGGAAATAAAATTTTACAATTGTGCAAAGTCCAAGGTTTATATATCATTCACAGCAGGACACAAAGAGATTCTCTGAGCAGGTTTACATTTTGCTCTGTGTTGGAACATAGTGTCATTTATTATACTATTACAGATCTCTATCCATTAAACATAAATGCATTCGCAGTCTCACCACAATGTCCCATCTCAGATCACAATCAGATCACATCACATTTGAAAAAAATAGGGACCCGTTCCTAGACGGACACACCTGATGACAACATGTTACACCTTCCAAAACACTACAAATGGACAGAGAAAAGTCTCACTAATTATACTAATGCATTTAACAATGCTAACATCCAAAACATGATAGATACTTTTCTATAAAAGCAGTGCCAATAAACAAAGACAGCAGAAACCTGGCCACCAGAGACTTGAATCAAGATAAGATATTCCTTTATTAGTCCCACAATGGGGAAATTTGCATCACATATTCATGAAATCGGCAAAAAAAAAGTACAAAATGAAGAGACCAAACTGCAAATCAGGCAAAAGAACAAGAGATTGACAGTGAATGTTCCTTTTTCAGAAAACATCTTTGAAATCTACAAAACATAATGAAAACATAATGACCCTGAAAACCAAAGTTAAGCCATCAATACCACATACCCCTTAAACATTTCAAGAATATCATTAAAAAGGCTCAATATACAGAACACGAGTTAACGAAAATTGAAAAGGCAAACGAAAAATCTTTTTGGAACGTGGAAAAAATTGACTCAACCAAATATGATAACAGCACTGTTATAAAGAATGGCAATATTTGGAAGAGATACTTTTCAAATTTATTTCAAAATCCAGAAGACTACGATTCAAACACACATCATATGACCACAATTTATGAGTTGAAATCATCAGAAAATACGCTTAAATACAACCAAAATACTTTGGATGGTCCAATTACAATGGAAGAGCTACAAGAAAAAGTGTCTGATCTTTTTATTTTTGTCTGCATTTGTTCTCATAGTTTGAGGCCACATTGAGTATCAACTTTTTATGAGATTGATGCACTTTTGTTCTTGCAGCCAAAATTTTTATTATCTTAGTGCGTGCTTGTGACCATCACCCGCCCTCATTGGATAATGACCAATCAGACTTTATTACATGGAGTTTCCTGTTGTCAGCCAGAGAGGGCAGTGTTACACCACAGTGAATCGGGGGGAAACTAGAAAGAGGTAGGACATAGCTGATGGGGGGCAAGAGGGGAAGAAAAAAAATAAACAAAAGATTTTATAGATAGTTGAATGATGGATAGAAATAAGAAAAAAGAAAAATTGGAAGCAACAAGGAGGAGTAAGACAGGCAGTGCTGCGAGTATGAGGTGGAGTGGGGAAAGCTGTGTTGTTCTTAACACTCACAACCAGATAGCGACAGTATAAGAACTGTATTGGTCACCAGAAATGTGGGAGTCCTGTTTGAAAGAAATGGCCCAGTGGAGGGCAGGAGTCGAAGTAGAATAAACAGTGGATTTTAGCAGAGTGTTGGGTTTTAAGACTGACTCAGCACTTTCTGGTGGGTACCATTAGTTTCTTTATGATGTGTCCAAGCAGGAGTTGATAGATCAATGTCAGCATGCATGTAAGCATTCACCAAACATGCATGGGAAACTATCACCAGAGTGTAAAGAGTTGTTGCCCAGACTCAGTGAGGTGAGGTGAGTCAAACCTCCACCCCAGGCCGCGGGAGTAACCAAGACACCATGCCCAAGAAGCTGGCGAAGCCGCCAGGCATGCTGCAGGCCCAGGTGCCTGGGAGGGCAACAACAAGCACCACCAAATCGCAGGGGCAGCCACCAGGAGGACAGGACACAGGGGCCACCCGCAACCCAACGGCCCCCCAACCTACTCCGCGACCAACCCAACCCACACTCACCCCCAGCCCCCAGGGATGCACCCATACCCCTCCCCTCACGTGGGGTGACGTACCACAAGCAAATGACCCAGGTCAAAACCATGGCAGTATCCAGGACAATGCAGCAGGCCCAACACCAGAGGTCCCCAGGAAGCCAAGCCACAGTGGTGACCCACCAGACCCCCCAGGGACCCCCAGAGCCCACCACACCAAGAACCCATCAACACCAACAGGAGGGAGGTTCGGCCCCCCAGCCGGAGGGGGCCAGGCCCCAAGAGCCAGGCCATCACTAAATATAGTGACTGTCCACCATCCTTCCCTTTTGCTATGTTTCCTGGATCCCTGTCAAAGAAACATTATCCCTACACCATAAATAAGTGACACCCTAAGTATAGTGTGGTGCGTTAAAATTGGAGGAACAGGTGAGGAGCATGGAAGGTAGGCAGAGGGCTACAGAACAGTGTTGTCCCACAGTCCAGCACACCATAAAACCCCCAAGCCAACCCCAAGGTGTGAATGTATGTGGTGCATTAAAAATTTGGAGGGCAGGTGAGAGGCGTAAGGAGGGGAGCGGGGTGGTCACAGTACTATGCAGTGCTGCAGCTCATCCTGCTACAAAGCCCTCTGTCAGCCCCAACCTGTCCCCAAGGTGTGAGTCAATGTAATGCATTAAAACTGGAGGCCAGGTGAGATGGAGTGGGTGGGGCAGAGGACTGCAGTGCACTACTGCACTGAAGCTGACACGCCCCAGGCCTGCAGCAACCTGGCTGAGAGAGCCCTGATTGTTAAATGCCCAGATGTGCTTAAAATTAGCTATTTACATAACAAAGCGTGTTTTGTGTTAAGTGAATTGTAAGAAGCCAAGCAAGTGCGGGTCAAGCGCATCCAGCAAGAGGAACCAAGGTAGGAGGGTTGTGATGCCAACAGGTCCCCAGCACAGCGAAACCCCAGGGCCCCACAGGTGCAGGCCCGTAGGGGCCACCAAAGAAGTCCAGCAGGCCCACACCAAAACCCTATTCCTGAAAGAACCCTACGGCAGAAGCCATGTTTTTGCAAATCTGGGTCCAGAAGTTAATGTTGAGAGACAGAGATAAGTCTTTTTCCCAATTTGAAATTGGTAGATGTATAGAATTGGCACTTGAGAGTAAACTATATATCTTAGAGAGATATTTTTATTCTATGGAAACAGCTTTGTGGTATGTTTGATAAAATCTGGTGGCTGTAAAATCCTCTGAAGCGTTGGTATTCTCTTCTTATTGTGTTTATTACATGTAGATATTGAAGGAAGTTTCCATTTTTTAATTCAAATGTCTGGACTAAGTTTGTATATAAAATTAGTATGTTCTCATGATAAAGGTGATGGAGGTGGGTAATTCCTCCCTGCTTCCATGTACTGAAATGAAGAGGTTTTTTGTTATTCTCAAAGTTGGGGTTGTGCCAGATTGGGGAGAGCATACAGGGTTCCAGTTGTGTGTCTGTAATCTCCATAGTTTTCCATCAGGCGGTCAAGGTGGCCGCAATTAATGGGTTTTTGTAGCGGTTATGATATTTGAGTGTAACAGTGATAAAAGGGAGGTCAGAGAGTTGAACATTGTTGCATTCTTACTGCTCTAGTTCAATCCAGGAAATCTAGTCATCGTTTGGATGCAACCATCTGGTGATTTGATCATAAAGTAAAGAATTTTCCTGATCATTCAGTTGCTTCAAAGTTTGTCAACATTTTGACGTGCATAGTTGATGCTGGAGGATGCAGCATTGAAGCTCATGGATCTGTTCCAGACAGGCTCTACCCAAGGTAGCATTGTTCTTAACACAGACTGACCTTGATCACTGCTCCTATCCTATTAGTAACTGACTGTCAGAGCATGGAGATTCTACGGCTGAGGTCAAGCATACTGCTATGACTAAGATTTACATTTTTTTTAAAGGTTCCATATTATGCCCCTTTTAGACAACGCTAATACATCTTAGAGGTCAATATAAGCATACTTCTGAAGATTCTTGCTTAAAACACCACTTGTATCATATGGAAAGGCACGCCCATATACTCTCTGCTTCAGCCTTCTTCTGAATTTGCTGCTTCTGTACCTATAGTTTTAAATGCAAATGACATGAGGGTGGTCACGCCTCTTTCAGGAGATGCATATGACTTTGGCCACAACCCTTTGCGTACAGTAAGCACTTAGTGTGTGAATAGATGCTCTGGTATACTCATGTAGACATGGTTGGTGCCCTTAAAAGCACCTAGTTTAGTTCCCAACCCTACTGAGGGACCATCAATAAACAAACTCCAGCGCCTGAGCCCACAATAGATGCTATCCATATTAGCAGCAGTGCTAATGCCAGGCTGAACCGGTTTAATGTACGGTAAAGTAGCCTGGACAATTTACTGGGTTTTCATTAGGTCCGAATTTAGGAGTGGATGAAGACTTTTGTGCCAAAAACAGAGAAATTAGCATGCTTTGCCTGCGCATAAACATCTTTGTTGATCTACTGAAGCCCCCTAGCATAAAAAAATAATGTTGACTGTGAGATGAACACACTTGGATACAGGGGTGGCACCTAACAGGAAGTGTGGCTAACTCCCCTCATGACAACACATCGGGAGCAAATATGAAACAAATCATGTGGGCTCACATTTTCTGAAAGTTGGAGGAGGCCGGGGGACACATATTTTCATTGGAAAACAATGAAAAAGTGTATTTTACATAATATGGGACATTTAAGCCTGTCATCTTTCCAAGAGTGGAGAGTACTGTCCATTGCCATTGTAACAACAGCTAAACCAATGAATCCAAGGCCCAAAACATTTTGACACAAAGTTTAAGAGGCAATAACAATTATCCCTTTTCTATTAAACAAAAAATGACCATACTATTTGTTAAACAGTGGTGGACAAGACCTTTAAAAAATGTTTGTACAGAGTAAATGGAATTTTCTGTATTCTGATTCTAGGACTTGTCCCAGCCATTCTACAAAATCATAACTTTGGACATACTACTTAAATATATAATACTTTTATTTATATCTTTCTTATATGTAATATTTATTTATTTATTTTATTTACATATAATATCTTAAATATTTTTCTGAATTATTCCTCTGGATTAGTAAAGGAAATTCTTATCTATTCTCTTCTCTTCTCTCTGTTTCTGTTCCCGGTGAATGTTAGTGTGGGTGGAGGTGGTGGATGTGTGAGTGGCGCGGAGTTTGATCTGGGTCTTGCCCTGTTTTTCAGCTGTTCTTTCCACTAATTCTAACTGCATGATCAGGTAAGCACTTTTGAATAATTCTTTTGAGTGTTGGCTGTAAAATCATTTGTGGTTTAGGTTGGATATTTTTACCTCAGGGAGGAATGGCATTCCCAGACCGTGGGGGGTGGGGGGTGGGGGGTAGGGGGTGGGTGGTCTGTGGCTCCAGAGAGAGATTTCCATTCTCAGAGTGGTGGTCGTTTGTAGCGATGCTTTACTTTTCGGAAAAAATGATTCAGAGAGGGAGAAAAAGTAAGTCTGCAGAGCAGGAGGATTTGGTAGTTTTGGAAAATTTGAGCACCTCTCAGTCTGCAGACATCAATGAAAATTCACAGTTGCTTGGACATGGTGAAGGAAAGTTTGCACTAGTTATTCTCGTAAAGAGCTGACTGTAAGTGAAGGACATGGGTGGTGTAACAGCCAGGTTTAATGTCAAGGAGATGACATGGAAGATGATAAGTCAGACAATGTATCAATTGCTGAAAATTCTTGTCGGCTCATGAATCTTTATTCTTTGGAGGAAATTGATCTATTCTTGGATGAAACTTTCAAAAGATTAGTAAAAGAGAGTGATTACTTCAGTGACACTGATAAATTCATTAGATCTGTTAATGTACTGAAAAGACAGGTTGGTTTTGATCTACTTGATGAAAAAAAAACATTTCCGTCTGAAGAAGCACATTACTACTCTGAGAAGAAGTAGCGGTAAAACTACTAGAAGAACAAGAAGGTGAAACGATGCATCACAGGGTGTTTCTCTCTTGCCACTGTTTACTGCTTTTTCTGCATACCTGTCTCTCTTTTATGACTTTTCTATAAGGAGCCTCAAGATAGGGTCTCTAGACATAAATGGTGGGAGGGATAGGCAGAAGAAGGCACGAATATCAGAGGTCTCAAACCATAAAAACATTGATATGTTGTTTTTACTAGAAATGCACACAAATACATCTGATGAAACAGATTGGGGTTTATGGTGGGAGGGATCTTACAACCTCAGTCATGGAAAAAATTTCAGTGCAGGGGTAGCTTTCCTTTTTAAAGTAAATACAAATGCAACTATTTTAACCTGTACTGAAGAAGTAAAGGGTAGATTGTTAATTGTTTGGGTAAGAATAGAAGACTCTGTCTTCTATTTTGTTAATATTTATGCTCCAAACAATGGAGTAGACAGAGTAGGTTTTTACACCCTTCTAAAAAATAAGTTATCAAACTACCATCAGAATCATATCATTACTGGTGTTGATTTCAACTGCACTTAAGATTTTAATGTTGATAGGATAGGTGAGGAACCACACCCACAATCATCCCAGACCCTTAACACTGCTATACTTCACCTTGACCAGTTGGACACTTTTAGGGTAAAACATCCACAATCTGGAGAGTACACATGGGTCAGGGTTTGTAATAACCAGGTGAGTGCAGCTAGACTAGACAGAATTTATATTTCAAGTTCTCTCAGCCCTAGACTCCTTAAATGCAATATTAGTCCAGTTGGATTTTCAGACCACCACCTAGTGACAGCTTTTTCTTCAACCTTGAGAGATCGATAGTGGAAAGGAAATTGATGACAAGTTTAAAGCTACTGGGGGGAGAATAACCACCAATCCAGCCGAGATGAGGGCTCATGCATTGGACTTTTATATTGACCTATGTGCAGCAGAATCTGCAGGAGCTCCTGGAGGGTCTTCCCCAGCTCAGCCTAGGAGAAAAAGCTGCTCTTGATAGAGAACTGTCTATGGAGGAGTTAACTGCTGTGGTCAGCCAGATGGCATCAGGGCGAGAACCAGGGATCGATGGATTATCCATTGACTTTTTCAAACGGTTTTGGAATACTCTTGTACACGATTTATACGGCTATAATGGAGCATAGCAGAATGGAATCCCTTCCAGTGTCATGTCAAAGAGCAATACTTTCCTTGTTGCTAAAAAAGGCGATTTGGCTTTATTAAAGAATTGGAGGCCAATTGCTTTGCTTTGTTCAGACTATAATATACTGTCCATAGCTTTATCAAATAGACTCAAAAAAGTGGAACACTGTCCATGCACACCAGAGTTACTGTGTTGTGTACAGGACAATTATAGACAGTATTTCTTATCAGAGTTGTTGCTGATGTGTGTAAATATTATAATGTAAATACAGGTAGAGAATTAAGCTATTGACATGTATGAAATAACTAGGCAGTTCCAGACGATTTTCTAACAAGACAGTGAGAGGAAAGATCTGAATAACTTTGAAAGAAGATTCATCAGTGGCACACGGAAAGTGTCACACAGTCACACAAACTGCTAGTGTATCACTAGGAGCAGTAACTAAACTTACATTTAGATCAATGTGAAAGACATAGTAAATAGTTATTTGTGAATGTTGTTCGAAATTGTGGATGAAAGCGCACATTTAATGACCTCAGTGCTTGTGCATTGGTACAACATGTACGTAATATAAATCAGAAATGGAAGTCTCCCTCTAGTGACAGTGTCAATACAGAACATAATCAGAATTCAGCAACAAGTAAATACAGACATGATCCTAGGTTTGGAGTTCATAATCCCACCATTAGATATCTGACTGTACATTTGAGAGTTTGGGGGGCAAAACCTTTTGGCACTGATTCAGGCTCAGGAGGTTAGTTTGAGGTTAGGTTTTTTAAAAGTTAAGACAAAGCTTAAACCTTAAAATGAGCACAGGCCCTATAGTATTCCTCTTGAATATGTACTCCCCACTGTCGTACTTCTCTCACTTCTACTTGTTGCACAAAAAAATCAAAGGAAGACATAAAACAAGACAAAATAATTGATAGTGTTATAGCAGTTACAATTAGTTGGGACTAAGGAATCAGATAAAAATTAGTTTTAAGAACACATAAAAAAAAGAATATCGAGTTTGCCTGCCTTAGATCCCCAAGTAGACACTAGCCCTAATACAGTCTTACGGTTTGCTGATCATTTATGATCTATGTCTATAGTGCAAAATTGATTTTTTTTATGTGGCTAAAGAGGAAAGCTGCAGTGATTTAAAATTTAGTGCATCTGTTACAGATATACGTAAGATGGGTGACAAGGACAGCTAAACCAGATCCCTTATTCATCAAGTATAACTGGCCTAATACACACATTATGATGCAGCAAAAATGAAGAAATACAACACTTATAAACCAAAATAGAAGATTGCTGCCCAGCCGGAAGTTGTTTGTGTGAGTGTGTGTGTTTGTATGTGTGTGTGTATGTGTGCCTGTGTGTGACTGTGTGACCAGATTATTCACTGTCCCTCAGGCTGTGGAAAGCCAGTACATACTCGGTGGCAAGATTCACACATATCCCTATGCTTAAGGTGACATATACGAGTGAAAAAAGCTGAAGAAAATGTGAAAGATAAAAGTTTGTAAAAACTTGTAAAAAATGACATCCATGGTTTCACTAAAGTCATCTTTGGTCTATTCACTCACAAACAAAGGTTTTCTCTTTCAAGATCTTCTCACTTACTGTAAGTTTGACTTTCTATGCTTGACTGAAACATGGCAACAACCAAATGTCCTCTCCACGCTGAATCAATCCACACCAGCTGGATTTGTGTACATCTGTCAGCCCCATCTCTCTAGCCAAGGAGAAAGTCTTGTGATCGATTGTAGCAAGACTAGGAGAGTCTCACCCATTGCCGTACCCGCCTCTGTCTCATTTGAGTCTACTGTCGCGCAATTGAATGGACTACTTTTGTGATTGTGACTACTGTTTATCATCCTTCTGAGCAGAATAATGACGTAATGAATGAATTTGGTTCTTTTCATCCATGGACACTCTCCCCTAACATAATTCTGCTGAGTGATTTTAATTTAGACATGGACGATTCTAGCAATCCACTTACTAAAGACTTAATATCTTGTCTGGAGAGGTTTGGTTTTCACAAAATATTAACTTTCTGACTCACTGCAAGGATAATGTTTTGGATTAAATATGTTGCTCTGGTGAAGTTCTTTCTGATTGCTCTGCAACTGATCTCTCTAACTCAGACCATTTATTAATGTCTTTTAATGTAAGCATAATGTGATCTAAAACTAATGCACCTCGTGTCATGACATTTTAAAAAAATATAGTTGCTTAGCTCCATACTCACCTATCCACAACTGTGTGAACAACTCCAGTCTGGTTTCCACCCTCTCCATAGCACAGAGACAGCCTTAGTAAAAAATCACTAATAATCTTAAGGCAGCAGATTCTGGTCTTTTAACTATTCTCATCCTTCTTAATCTGAGCGTAGCCTTTGACACCATCTCCCACAATATTCTCATCAACAGGATAACTTATATTGGAATCACAATTATACCCCCTCAGTGGTTTGAATCATATCTCGTTGACTGCACTTAGTTCATTCAACTCCAATCTCAATCTCCCGCCCTTTTTCAGTTACGGCTGAATTTCCCCAGGGTTCTGTCTTGAGGCCTCTTCTTTTCATTATTTAGATACCTCCTCTTGGTCATATCTTTCATAAATTTAACATTAATTTTTATCATTACACTGATTACACCAAGCCCTACCTTTTCACTGAACCTAACTCTGCCCTCCCTCCCACTTCCCTCTGTGATTGTTTACAGGAAATCAAATCTCGGTACTCTGATGACTTTCTCATACTCAACAGTGATGAATCTGAAGTTTTACTTATTGGCACCTGGCACACTCTCCTTTCCACTCTTTCTTTTTGTGCTCAAATCAATGTTACCCGGTCTGCCTATTTCCATCTGCACAACATTAATCACCTCACTGTTAATGTATTATTATTATTGTAATAAAAAGCCTTGATACAAGCAGTTCTACAAAGTGAAAATGGGCTGCTCATAACAAAGTATGGACAAAATTTGGGTTTCCTCAAGAGCAAGAAAAACCTTGACAGAATCAGGTTTTGCACAGAACTGGCCCTGCTATAGTTGCTAAACAGTTCACCATTTTACATCTGTTCCAGCATTTAAAAAACACAAGAACATGATGAAGTTTGCATGGCTAAAAATCCAACTACCAGTGTGTGAAGTAGACTGACTACCATTGCCAAAATGTTTGGGGGCATGAATCATCATGAGTCAGATTTAAAACAGCATTTGCAAAATAAACCAGGCTATGTGATTCATATTTTCTTTTTTTTTTTTTTTTTTAACAAATTAGGTTTCTAGTGATGAATATTTAAGTTGGGGAAGAGGTAAAATACTGTTTTTGAAATTAGCATTGCCAATAATCATATTTTTCTGAATACATAAATTTCTCTTCAAATAGGCATTGTGTACATTAGCACAGAAGGTATTTTGAGAATTTATCTGCAAGTTAAATCAACATGCTGATGTATTTCCATTAGGCTTAAGTTATTAGAACATGTTTGAAGTGACCAGGCCGTAGTATGATATTTGGATATGTTGGTCATACCACAGCAGATTTATGTCTTGTGTCAATTGGATTACTCCAAAGATAAGGAACTACAACACAAATAAGGTTAAAATAGGCAATAGGATTATATTGTCATGTCATTCATCCCTAGTAGCACGTCAGGTCAATACAACCGGTACTCAAAAACATATGCCGCATTGCAGCATGATATACTAGAGAACAATTACCCTTAAACCCTTTATGTTTGATTTTCAGTAAATTCTGTACAACTTCCATGTTTTTTTTCAGGGAGTAATGCAGTACTGACTGTTTAAGTTACCCTAGATGCATTCAGGAACACATTTTTGGTTGAACTCCTTTTACCTGTAAAGGATGACTTCGTAGTTCTGCAGTGGACTGCCCAGGTGAGACAAAATGTAATGGCTGTTCTGCTGTCGTTGCCTGTAGAAAAAGCAGGATTGAATTGATTTCTGATGTAAATGTGAACACTACTGAGAGCTAGAGGTATAGTACTAATATTCAGTTTGAGGTCCACCAAGCCTTGTCTTCACACCTTGATGTTGACCTTACGACCACGCATTACAAATCATTTGGCAGCTTCTCTGACCTTAAGTAAGATGCATGCGCATAGACACACACCAATAGCTTAACTATTAACAGAGGAATTTTCACCACAAGTAGAGCTAAGATGGGCTAAGACAGACCCTCATGTCCTGGCTGCGCAGCAGCTAAAGTTGTGCTCTCAAACACCAGCTAAAAGTGCAGGGGGCCAGGAAGTAGGCAAATAGGTTGTATTGTTTTGTTTTGTATCCCCTGAAGAAGCTCACTGGATCTTTTTGCGATTTATTTTACATAACTAACTAAATAACCAACGCCCTTTGAGGGCTACTTGTTTTTATCCTTTTGCCCTCTATGAGGGTAAATCACTAAAGTTTTTTAAAAATCTTTTTAAAATGGTCCCAAATAGAGATCGTTCTATCCAAGGTGGGTGCACAGGTGTCACCAGGAAGCTATGTCTGAATATGCCAAACCAAACCAAGAATACGTGTTGATTTTGGTAATATTTGATGTAAACACCCTTTATACAAGCCTTCCTCACTAGGGGGCAGACTGTCATCATAAGCACATTATTTGTAAATAAACTCAAACTCTTTATTAATGGATAGCCCCTTGAGATGAACCATCTCGTTTTCAAGGGGGTCCAACAGAAAACATACAGTAC
>JAPZDV010000319.1:0-12654 GCA_029814665.1 Acanthurus lineatus
ACGACACAAACCATGAGTCATCAAGGCACCATCAGGGGAGGAAACAAACAAAACTGATCCTAAATCTCACAGTTTGTGTTTTTCATTGTAAATCAGTGTGGTTGAATGAAATTTTTTGAAAGTTTTTTTTCAGCATTAAGTGGCACATTTTTAAATGGATGGATTTTTCTCCTGTTTTGGTTAAAAGAGTCTCAAGGCCGATTTAGTAGATGCTCAGCTAAAGTCTGACACTTTAAAATGGACATTTTTAAAAATCATACTGATGGACAGAGTTAAATGTTTCAGGTGCATTCAGGTATTTTCTCCTGTGAAGACAGCAGAGACTTTCATGGTCTGGACTTGGAAATGCTGACGCTGCACTCTGCAGAGGAGTGTCAGAGTCCATGTTTTGCAAGTCAGCTACAAGTCAAGATAAAGAAGGGGAAAAGTCTAGTCTTCAGTCAAGTCCAGTCGTAGGATCAAAAGCCTCGAGCCAACGGTAAAGACCGACAAGTCCGAGTTGAGTCCCCAGTAAATGTTAGTGAAGCATCAAGCTTGCGTCTTTTGACCAGCAAAGGATTTCCCAGAAATTGAATTTTTGTCCTTAAGTTTTGCTGCCTGAGCCATATTTTCCTCAAGTACAACTCAGGCAGTAAAAAAACCCCATAAAAGATAAGAGGATGTTGGGCCCACACAGATATCACCCATTCAGTTTGTTTGAGGGCTTTTTTACAGTCCTGCAAAATGGGAAGTATTTTCGAATAAAATATAGTTTTTTTACTGAGTGTTATTTCAGCCAAGTATCATCATCTTTGACAATCATCATACTTGAGAGGATATTTTGCTCTTCCCTCTCTCCTTGAGAGCTTCTTTCTGCCTGCAGTGAAAATGCAACATTTATGCAGATTTGAAAGCACTCAAAGGAATCTGTGTTTCAACTCCAGCCACTTTTTTTCCAGTTGGTTCATGAGGAGAACTCAGCAGAGGGAAATATTATGTTCATTTGAGCCACGTTGTTTCAACTCATAAATGCTCACATGTGCAAAAATGGACAAGCTACTAAATATCAGATTCTACCAGTTTAACAAGGACTGCAGGATTAATATCAGCTTTCATCACCACAAAGATACAGCATGTCATTCATCAGATTGCTCCATAATGGACATAAACACCTCCAGAGTGCCATGAACTGACCAATCACCACTACTGAAAAGAAGCAGCACAAATGGTCTAATTCAGCTCTCAGCCTGCAGACAGTTCAGACCTCCTGAGTTTCAGTCCATTTACAGACTCTCAGGCAAACTAAACAGGCTTAATGTGAATCCTGAAGACCCCCAAACAAATCCACGGTAATCTGCTTATGCATACGTGAGAGTGATTGAAATTCCCAGTTGCTTACGAGAGGAGAGACTTTGGTTGATTAACAGATTATTGAGTTGTGTCTCTGATGACTCGCTCGCTCAACACAAGCGGTTAGGAGAAGCCGTCATTAAAACTTCCTTCACTGAGCTGACCTGTGCTCACTAGATTCACAGCAGTGATTTGGGCAGAGGTTATCATGCCGTGTGCCAGGAGCTCCGACTTAAAAGGCTGGAAAAAGATATTTTTGGTGCTGATGTGCAAAGCCACTAACAGGGGAATATCAATCAGTGAGCAGCAGCGTTTTTTGGACTGTGATGAGAAAATACAAGAGAATGTTTCTCTTTGTTCCTTATGTTAAATTTCAAATACAAGCTTGTGCTGTGTCCTCAGTGCTCATACCTTCTAATGTTTTGGCATTTTACCCTCTATTTTGGCAACACTGTCCTGCACAGCGGCAGAGATGTGCCACAACATTAATGAAATCCTGTTGTTCTCTTGCCACAGTACATACAAACAGGACAACTTCAGATCTGCAGGCCAAGTGGAGCATAATGTTTAAATATAGAAGGAGCTGGTGGTGAGGAGGAGGTGAAGATCTGGTCAGCAGAGTCACAGTGAGGTTGATGGTAACATTAGAAAACAAGGTGCAGGCGGATGCAGCAAAGGCTGTCGTGTGAGAGAAAGTTGAACAGTTCAATCCGAGGCCTTTTCCATATATTGCCACCAAAGCCACTGTAGCCGATCTTATGCTCTCGTCTCCGGGATTCGGTAACCGGATTGTCATTGAAATGTGCATAAAATCCCTGCTTTGAAGTAAAATCTTGGACAAAAGGCTGCAGAGCAACACAATGCACATGAAGAATCACTGCAACAGGAAAACACAAAACAATCGTGAGAAAGATACAAACCATTATACAAACACAATGTGACATCAGCGGCAGAAGAAAAAGGATCAATACGGCTGCTTGTGACTGACAGGATTATCCTCTCCTGTCACTGAAACGCAGAGACAAGGATTTTAGAGTGATTAGTGAGACTTCTGTGGGTTGGTGCAAATCTGTCATGCATTCTTGTCAACCTGAGATTTCCTTTTCCAGTCAAATTAAGGAAAAAAACAGAGTTTACTGTCATTAACAAGATTTATAGTCCAAATCTAGTGATAATATAAAGCATAATAGTTTTTCAGAAAATATATCTAAGTTTTGAGGTGTTTTTAATGAAATACAGCTGCTTTTCTTCCTCCTGTGATTACCTCATTTATTGAGGTCTGACTCCTCGCGAATCCTCATGAAGCCTTTTGTCCTGTTCTGTATCTGGAAGGAAATGCACCAGCTGCTTATCTTCTTTTCCCAGGTTGTATTTAGGTGAGTGCCGCAGACTGAACATGGTTGAGATTGTTCACTGCTTGTTGCCAAGCTGACTACTGTAAAAGCAAATTTATGAAAAAAAAAATGTAATTTATATGTATGAGGAGGCTTTGTGGCGTGAACATGTTTTAAAACCTCATGTTTGATTCAGGTTCTGTCAGCTGTTCATGTAAAGGAAATGTGATGGGAAGAAGCATCAGGAGCAACAGGTACTAACGTTTCAGGGAGTGAAAAAAGAACAAGCCGAGATTTTGTTCTTGTATTAAGTTGATTTATTTTTTATCGTTATTAATTTTATGTGACCACTTCAAGTTTGTCTGGTTTTCAATGTTAGAAAACCCAATAAAATTACAATTTAAATGATAAATTAATGAAAAAAAATCACATAGCAAAAACTAACACAAACATGTCCAAAATGAAAATCATGATTATTAAACTTAAAACTGTAACTATATAATTATAAAATAATTTATGAAGTGTGTCTATTTATTGACAGAAATTCATTTTCAGTGTCACAAAACACAGTTTGGCGTCTTATGTCGGTGTGTCTATACAAAGATTTTACTTGAACATTTTTCTGAGAACTTATAAGTTTGTATATTTTAGTGATAAACTGATAACTTTAGTTTCAGGAACATTATTAAAAAAATATTATTATCAGTGTTAGCATTTCTACATCAGATACTTGAACAATTGATAAGCTGACTTGATTTTCATGAAAATTTAGTGAGATTAGTCAGTTTACTTCATGTATTTTGGTTGGTTGTCTGGATGGGGCTGATCTGTCTCCTTACCTTTTCTTTTTAAAATGTAATTGCTAGAAACACTCGATTTCACACGTGAGTATGTCTGTCACACTTGCGTTCTTGTTTTCAAACCCCATACTGTGTTGAGAACATGGAGTCTTCGTGACAAATTAACTCTAATCACCCGGGTCCTGGATGTGCCATGGACTCACAGTTAGCTAATCAAGTGTTTGCACACTTCCACCAGGGGTGGCAAGAGGGAAGGAGGAAACGAACAACCTCCTGATATAAAAGAGTCATGACTCATGATTAAGTGCACCATGTGCACATGATGGGCTCAGTGAGGCGCCATAGGAGGCACAGCTATTTCTGTCTTTCTCCAGATCATGTATTCACATGAAACACTTGAACAGATCGGTAGACCAGTCATGTGAATGTCCGGGGGTCTGCTGGGAAAGAAATTCAGTCCTGGATTTTTCATGGATTTATCCCAAAAAGGACCAGACGGTCGGTAAACTTTATGGATTGTTTGACAGTCCACCAGCCCGCTGATGCGTCAGCCCACCAGGATTTTTCCCGGTGTGCCAGATGGCCGGTACACCACTTCCTGACAGCAGTGGCTGATCTTCACTGCCGGCATTCTGACACCCTTTGATTCTTTTATGTAACCACAGTTGAGAAATATTTTTGCAACCATCAATTTGCTAAAGGTGAACTGAAAAATGGTTGGTTCTGCTCCGCCATCTTGCAAAAAACTTCTGCTCCTAAAACAACCGATGGGACTGTTGTTTATTATGGTTCATTCGTAGGATTATTTTAATGTATACAGTAACCTAGTTTTTTAAAAAGATCTTTAAAATCAGTTAATCTATGCGTCTGATCTTTTACTTTGCTGCTGTGACACAATCACTGCATGCAATCAATGAAGTTTATCTGATCTTATCTAAGAGAAATGGGAATGTAGGGATGGATGCGGGGGTGCAAAGAGGAGAAGGGGATGAGGGAGTTTGGTTAAGGGTGGATGCAGGAAGGGGAGGATGGGTAATGGTAAGAGTAGGAGGTTGAAAGGAGGATGAAAGGTTTGAATTTATGCATGAAGACTCCAGAAGCTCCTCTTCTGCTTCTTCTACTCTGAATTCCTGATGAGAGAGAAGATAAAATGTTTATATTTCAAGTTCAAAAGGTCTTAAGTCCTCAAATAAAAGCTGTTGGAGTCAAAAGGATGAGCTGAGGCAGCGTACCTGAAGCTGGCTGTGTTTTTGCTTTGAGGCGTTGGATCTCCTCCTGATTCCAGATCTTCTTAAAGCACCAGCTCTCTCTCTCTCTGTGTTCTTTATCCCGCTGCTGTGCTCCTCTTCTTCCTCAACTCACAGATTTTAAAACAGCTGCTTTCAGGATGTTATCATCACCCTGTCAGAGAGCTCTTTGCTGCAGCTCTCTTTTTCCAAGAGCTCTTTCCTGGAGCTCTCCTCTCTCACTCAGAGAGCTCTATCTGCTGCCTCTTGTGTCTCTGCCAGCTGCTTTTGGAGGGCTTCCTCAAGAGTGCCACATGTCTCTTTGCTCTATTGACTTTGTAACTCAGACGGGCCGAGGTGCCCCCCCTGAGCATTAATACAAGCTCATCTCCATTTACTGGCCCTGCTGATCTCTAGGTCTTTTTCAGTGAGGAGCTCTTCAAGCTGGCTGACCTCTCTCTGCCTCTTCAAGCCCTGGACTCTTTCCATTCATCAACAGACACTCTTGACGTCTCTTTTAAGTGAGGAGGTGCTATTGAAGAGAGATGATCTTCTCATTTCTTTTTCATTTCCCTGGCTGCCCTTTTTTTTTTTTTAGGTTCCATCTACCAGGCAACTATAGTTGCATTGTGTTTCTACTCGGTAAATACTTTACAACAAGTGCAAGACTGAACTTTTTGGGAGCTTGTGCAACTCAAATTCAAGACAGTTTTTTTAGGGCTGCTAGCAGTGACATTTCCCTTCAAACTTCAAATAACAGGCATTAAGTAAAAGCAGACATAATGCTCTTGGTATTTATAACATTGTCAGTCACCGGTTCTGACTCATTGATACCGTCAGCAAGCTTTTTTAGACCATGCTTTTTTTAAAAAAAAAAAAAAAATTCTTTGGTTGCAAATAAAAGTCACAGGCAAGAAAAAAAACCAAGTGAAGTCCCTGTAACAGCAGGAGCAGGAAAACGCAGGCTGGACCCAAACACAGATGCATTAAAAGCAGGCTAATGGAAAGAAGATGCTATAATAAAACAAAGAATTGGTTTACCAGCTGATGGGTGGATGTAGACAAGCAAGCAGGAAACCGCAGTCAGACACTCTAAAAACAGGGAGGCAAAAAGACAAACCAGATACGACTTGAAACAAAAGCATTGGTGTGAGGGCAGGTGAGCTGCTGATGGGAAAGCAGGAGCAGGTGTGTAGGGAGAACAGGCAGTTTATTAATTGGCAATGGGGAACAGGTGCGCAGGTGAGTGTGGAGAGTCAGGTGACAGGAGGGAAGACAAAGTCTGGGGACATCTGGTGGCTGGCAGGAAAATAAAAGATGAGAAGGAAGAAAGATTGACAGCCTCTGAAAGATTTACAGAAAGCCAGATTTGGACAAAGCCACGGAATATTTAAGGACCAGCTGACTTTAATCAAACAGACTAACAGATAATGTGTTTACTCAGTAATGGGGTTTGGGGTGGGTGCTTGCAAAGGAAACTGTATTCACATTCCTTGAATATCTGTGTATTTTTAAAGCAAATTTCAGGGCCACAAACCCCTGTGAGAGGCATAATAGATCAAAACAAGCATAAAACTGTGCTAGTAAATGACAGAAAGTTTAGTTGTCAGACATAAAAAAACACACATCAAAAAAATGTAATTCCTAATGATTTTAAATCACAGCGCACTACTATTTCTCTGCTTGTTAATTAGACCAAATATCTAACATGCTGCTCATCAGCCAGTAACTGAAATTAAATCTTCAGAAACCCCAAAATAATTCATTTCCGCTCAAAGGCACATTTCAGTTAACAAAGCCAATTATCACATGCACAATAATCTTTGGGTCCTGGTGGCCCATCTGTCTCTGGTCCGCTGATCTGCGCCTCTTTCCCTGCCTTAAGCATGTCTGTGAAGTACTGACACTTTTTAAAACTAATCTTTATGTATGGCTGCTGTTGTGAGCATCTGAATGCATTTACAATTCTAATGTATGCAGATCAAGCTTTCAATTCCCATTGAGTCTCCCGGTGACTCTTGAATGACTGAACGGGAACTTTGGTAAATACAGCTAAGCAGGGAGAGGAGAAGCAAACATGGCACGGCCTTTCTCATCGAATCATACGTCAGACTTCATCCAGAGAGGAGTTCTCCCGGAGAATTGAATCAAAATGAGATTAGATCGGACATGGTTCATTCTGTTCTCGAAAGACATCACAGACCGAACATGGCTTCGTGTAGTGTATCAGTACCAATAACTTCATATGTCACTATTCCCATATTGGTAGTGTTATTTGGCTCATATAAAAAAGCAGCAGATCAGAAATATTTCCAGGAGTTTGTGAGATGATATTAGTGTGAGAATGTTGCAACCAATAAAAAAAGCTTATTGAAAATCAGGAGAATCCGCCGAGGCATGGCTTCCGTAAAGATGTTATTAAACCAGTGTCAATCAATGTCATGCTGCATAATGGAAACCACGAACGACAGAGGGAGGAGACAGGTAGGATGCACGGAATAACACAGCTGTATAATGAAAGGAGAGCAACGATGCCATGGTTCAAATCTTCATGTGAAGGGAACATTTGCCTGACCGGTGCCATTTGTTGTGTTTAGAACATCCAATCTACTACATCATAAAAATATAAGTTCAAAAATTGAACTGAACAAAAACTGAGCACAGGGCTGTCAGGTGTGCGTTACTTTGATCTACTAACCTGGGCTCATGATCTATCCCAAATCTAAAGCTAGCAAGCTAACAACATAGCGCCTCTCCTTATCTGTGTTGCATTAAACATGAAAGTTTGTCCTGATCTTCTCCAGATGTGTGAAATATTCTCTCTCTGGATGTGGTGCATGTGTGGAAACTGTTTGCTCTTCATGGGCAGCTGTTTCTACAGGTGACCTCTGTCAGCTTCCTTCAAGGGCCACATGGGTCTGTCCAAAGTTTATGTTTGTGAGTAAAACAAAAGAATATTAAACAAAGTCTTTTCTTCATTGGTTTCTCCCAGTGTGGCAGACACACTGTGATTTTTCTCTCCATCTTAAAAGTCTGTTTTAATTGGAAAAGGGTCCAGCTGTGGACTTGCAGGCAGTGAAAACCAGGCCAACCACAAAAAACGTTTACTGTAAACTGGGCCCTGAATCTGACCCCTAACCAATCTCTTTGCCCTAACCTTAATCAAAGTGGGCGTGGCTCGGAGGGGCGTGGTTATGATGGGGTGTAACTTGCACTGTCTGCAAGGCTGCAGTTGGAAATTCTTGTCTTAAAGTCCTTCTTTCTTCTTCTGCTTTTCTCCCTTATTGATAGCTGGTGTCTTGATTGAGTCAGAGCTGCAACAACACAGCGCCCTCTTGTGTAATGTCAGAAGAGCCTGCTTCTCTTAGCCTGACAGTCACTCATATTTCTACAAAAAGACTCTTTATAACAATGTTTATCATATGTGTATGTGTCTCAGTGGTGAAATGTTCAGTTCCTCTTCATTTGTTTTACTTAAGTCCAATTTTGACATACTTAATTGACTTTACTGCTTTAGACTTTACTGCTTTATTTTAGTATTTGTATTTTATAAAACTACAAAAATCCCAACTCTCTACAAAGTTTTGTAAAGCTGAGCAGAGCTAGATCATTAGATAGACAGATTGGCCAGCTAGCTAATACATTTGCTTTCTTCCTGACTTTTTGATCATCTGGTGAAACAACAGGTGTTTCGCCTGAAAAACTTAGTTGTAGCACCTGAGGGGGTAAAGAGGATCTGACATTATTAACAAGCAGCCAATTAAAATGCAATGTTACCTTGAATTAAATTAAGAATTCTTTGGGGTTTGAACATTGTGGGAAACAGTTGAAACAATGTAATTACAAAGCTCAACAAAATATACAGTATTTTGTTGAGTTCATAACAAAGGTCTGGTTGTTTTAATATGGAAATGTTCTGATGTTACTTATGTGTTTGTACCTGTGACATTTTTGTCTTATCTCCTCCCCACTGTCACCAACAGATGACTTAAATCAGTCAACTTTTTATCATCATGAAGTAACCTGCTATGTGTCGCTGAGCATGTAAATCACAGTCTGCTCAAGTGATTCATCTCAAATCGCTTTATGCTTGGTTTTATTTTTTTCCGACCAGAAAACAGAAATTGATTTATTGTTGCGATATATGACTCATAAATGTGGACTGGCAGATCACTCATTCACTGGGCCGTCTTGGTGACCCGTCTGTCATTGTGCATCATCAGAGCTGAACACAGCCGCAGGTGGAAATCAAAACAAAATTTATTCTGCTGACTGACAGCCAGGTCACGCTGCTCTATTTATGTTCTTTCTGGTGGTCACAAAGGGTTCACAAGGAAATGTTTGAACAGAACTTTGACTTTTAGTTGAAACTGCAAATGGTCTCCATCCTCTAAAAGCAGATAGAAACACAAAGGAAATGATGCATTTTTCACCAAAACATGGAACCAGTGATGGAGAATTGAGTGCAGTGATCAGCAGACAAGCTGGGTTTGCTTGAGGCAGTACTGATGCGCATGTTGGTCCACCTCATGGTTCACAAAGCAATGTTGTGCACAGCCTGAATGTATCAGAATAAAAAGGGAAATATGACAGAGTTTGCACAGACGGGTGTAAACACAACAGTAATTGCATTCTCTTGGAAAATGATTTTAATATGCATAAAGCTTTAAAGGATTTGAACGTTTCGGGGTTGCTTGAGTTGAAAGCGGAGAAGCAAAATGAATCAACAACTTTTGGCAGTGATTTCTTGTTTGTGTTCATCTTTGAGCAAAATAACTGCACTCCACTGCCCAGGAGATATGACATATGACAGAATCTTGGAAATCACACAAGAAAATGCACGTTATTATGTGATTTGTTGCAGAAGAAATAATGTCCCACCCCTGAATCTGCAGAATATATCTGGGTGTTGAGGTGCCCTTGAGCAGGGCACTTAATCTCTGGCTTTTACAGTGGAGATGCGTGGACCAACAGATCAGACTGTAGCTGTGCTGGGCAGCCTGATGTGTGAATGCTTTCAACAGAAGTGTGTGTGGGCACAGCGGAACGTACATTTGCACGGCCCGATTACAAGAGAGTCACAGCTTGTCAGCAAAAGCCAATGCAAATGACAAGTTGGGCAGCGTTTTACAGAATGTTCCACAAATCAACAAGCACTCACTGATGCCTTTTGCATTTTAAGGAAAACACATTAACTGATAGTACAGTCGGTGATGCAGTGGCGCCCTCCAGTGGGCAATGTGACAGTGCTTCCCACTGCTACTCTGTGTGAGAAGGTAACTTTTAATAATGCGTCACACAGTAGTTTGATCTCATACATCCTGCAAAAAATGTGTGTAGCCTATGCAAAACTTGTAAAACTTGCAAAACTTGTATGAATGGATTTAAAACTACTGTTTGAAAAATATGGCACTTTGTGGTACTGTAGTTTTCCCCCTGATGGTATCATTCCTATGGGATCAGTAGAAACACCAGAGAGGGAAAAGAAATCCATCATGGGGAGTGTCTTGTTTATTGAGCAGTTTAACCAGAAGAGGATGCTGCTCTCTCACTCATGAAAGACCTTGAAACAAACCAGTAGTCCCAAAAGTCTGAGGCTGCAGTTAACAAAGAAAAGGAATACAGCATGTGCAGTCAGAGGCTTTTTCTGACACAAACAGACACAAGCAGCAACAAGAAGGATTAATGATACACAATTAAAAGATTTACAGCTAATTTGACTTCAAATCTGGTGATTTTATACAACATGGTTCGATTTAATGGCATTTTAAAAGCTAGTTGACAAACATAAATGCAAAAATCTTGGATGAATATACAAATGGTTTTCTTTTGTCTGTATCTTTCTTGTTCTTTTTGCAACATTCTAGCCATTGATTTAAGGAAAAGCAGTTAAGTTTTCCCCTTCCTCTTTTTCCTTTTTTTTTTTTTTTTTGTCTGCAGATGGTTGGGGCGGTCCACACAAAGGATTGTGGGAGGCGTTTAGACACTTAGCGATTCTTACATTGTTGCCAGAGGCATTTGAGGTGAAATGCTACTGTGATTCTCTAAAATATGTTTAAACGTAGTAATGAGTAGGTAGAAAGAGCTACAGTTTAAAACACTGTTTTACTGAGAGACAGCAGTCTAGACAGTGGAGACCGTGATGAACTGTAATGGTTGATCAACAGAGTGAGCGTGAAGCATATGAATTTACTGCAGTGACTGTTCTCCCAAGTGCTTGTGTGTCTCCACCTGGCAGAACGCAGGAAAGAGACAGAACAGCTGCAGATTCACACCTCTGCGGGTTCCTCTGTTTGTGGCTGCTCTGTGTGTTAAGGATACTTTAAGTTAATTGTGAACAGTCAGAATAGTCAGTATCCCATCATCCACCAGGCACTTTTAAATAAAATTGAGCCATCATTTCTATTCATTTTTATTGATTTATTAAGTTAACATTTTTAGAAATATCACTTGACTGTATAATTTTTACCAGGTTTTTATCTTTAACAACACATTGATCACTGATTAATATACCCATTAATCAAAACAAATAAAAAAAAGACACTTAACATGACATGACATAAACTTAAAACTAACATTTATTTGACAGCAGATAAACATATGTAGGTTATTTCTATTTTTCAAGACAGCACATTGTTTGCAAGTCGTCTATCACATGTTAAAGCTAAACTTCACTGTCTGCTTGTTTGTCTATTTCCAGGACAGCATTTCTGGTGATAAATCTGGAAATTGTTTGATTCAGTGAGTCAAAGTTGAATGCCTTAGTTAAATACGTGTTTTGGTCCGTGTGAGGCTACATCATCTCGTCTGCGGAGGAGGAGTGAGGTTAGTCTGGCCTTCAGGTTCCCTGATGGAGCTACCTTCATGGATAAAGCCTTGGCACTGGGACACAGCTATATATTAAATACTTTATTACCAAATCAATCACTGTGCATTTACAAAAATATTGAGTAGATACAGCAGATTACCACAGAGTATTTCACTGTAGAGCCTCAGCAATCATGAAGCTTTCAGGCACACTGACTGTCTGGACTCTAGAAGTTAACATAAACATTGTATACTTTTTACCCCTGTTGCATGTGTTCCTCCTCTTTCTTGCTGTGTTTGCTGTCTCTCTCTCCTGCCTGTATATTAAAACCAAAATGCATTAGAGGGAAATAAAAGTGGCATCAGAAAAGCTACAGTTTTTGTGACTTACATTTCTCTTCATTTTATTTAATTCACAAGTTTTTTGACAGACTTTCACCTAAAGACAAGGGAAAAGTAAAGAGACAGAAGGATAAGGTGTATTTGACTTTATAGACGTGTGTTTCAGACTACGTTTTATTGCAACGGCATTAAAAAATATACAACTCAAATAGTGTACAGATATAAGAAAAAAAGGTGAAACATAGTTCACAGTTATTATAACTTTCTACAGTGTCCAGGACTGCTTACAAAGGTTTAAACGTTGATTTTTGTCTTTCTGGAAATTCTAGACATGTTAGCTTGTTAGATTCTGCACCAAACCTTATACATGCATTTTGACCTCACAGTTCTTCTGTTGTAAGATTATCCATTTGGGTAATCCAAATAGTTGAAACTTCCCCCAGAAAGTTATGTGTTAAATTTATAAACAATTTGCTGTAGATTATTAACAATAAAGAAACTTGAACTATGACGACTGAGCAAGATTGTTTCTTAAAATTCAACTGTGGGAGCTCAGTCTTAACTTGCAGCATGCATTTTGTTTATGGGATCCAGCAGTGTTCCTGTCTGAGAGAAAATGAGAGAGCACGGTTCGGTGAAAATGGCCTGCGACCGAGGAGGTGCAGCAGCTGAACCCTCACTGCCTCCTTCATGCACTGCTGTGTGGTCACCAAGCCGGCATTTAGGCTGCACAGAGCACAGGAAGCAGCTCCACTGGGCTGACCCTCCCTTCATCCCTGCAAGAACCACATCATATGAAAGAAAGAAAGAAAGAAA
>JAPZDV010000320.1:0-12640 GCA_029814665.1 Acanthurus lineatus
TCTATATGTAAAGTGTCTTGAGACAACTTTGTTGTGATTTGACGCTATATAAATAAAATTGAATTGAATTGAATTGTGATCATGAATACAAATATAGAGCAGGTAATCATCCTTAGTTCAGAGGTTCAGAGTGGTAGTCTGTTGTCTGTTGATACAGAAAGTTAGTGGACATTTCTTTATCACTTGCCAGACAGCAGTATTAATTTGTTTATACATAAGACTGCATGTCATGTTAGTGTGACTGTTGGCTCTTAAATATAAAAACATAACATTTACAGAAAACCCTAATAACTTGAGCTTGCTTAACATAATAACAAAAAACTTTGTGTAATGTGTAAATGTGTAAGTTAAAGGTTTAACATAAATGATTCATAATTTCATGTCATAACTTGGGCAGGTCACATGACTCCAAATCAACCGAGTTACAAACAGAAGAGATGGAAGGATAATTAAAAAGTAGAAACAATAAAATGTACTAAAAGTATTTAAGTAGGAGAAACTTGTTGGGCATTTGGATCCTTTCCACAGAGTTTTAATATTAACAGCAGTGGTGGGAAGAGATGCATACTTTAATAACTTGGCCCAATGAAATCCATCCAAGAAGACCAAAGAAGAGCAACTGAACATGAGGAACTTCAGGTGGAGAACACAGGGAAGGAGAGACGTGATGTCGAGGCAGCAGAAGCAATGAAAGTAAATATGAAACATGTTTAAAAAAGTCTGCATGGAAACAAACTGCTGCGACTTCAGTTTAGACTCTTCACATATCAAACGATACATGGTTTAACCTGCAGACTGTCAACACCACCTGAGCCAGTTTGGAACAACCTGGAGCCTTCATACACCATCAGAGAACAGAAAATAACAGAAAGCAGAGGATCCTGATCTCTAGGGGGTCAATGGTAATCATGTGACAGCTGTGTCTTAGAGGTGTTTCTATTGGCTGAAGGATTTCTTCTGCTTGGCAGGTGATGTACCTCATTAAGATGCTTGACCCTCCTCGTTTTAGCCACATCACTTCCTGCCCAGAGGCTGTTTAAGTGAGAGAATGAGAAAGAAAAGATGATTAAAGCTCCAAAACATTATACTCCATCAAACACAATCAACCTGAGGTTTTAAGATAAACAGAACATAGACATACCAAACTGCAAACTGTTTGATTGACCTTCAGATGCTTCAAATGAAAACAAAAGTTTTTTTCAGATGAGAGACTATGTGAAGGAGCATCAGAGAGCCAAGGAGTCAGCACAGAAGAAAAACTGTTAGAAACACACTGAAATCCTTATCAATTAGGCTCCAAGAGCAATGGATACTTCACTACCTATGATGCACCTCCGCTCTAAAGGCCTGACGGGGTCTGCAGGTTTCATAGCCTCCAGAGTCGACTGGTTGCCTGCTCTTATCTTCTGTCTCTGCAGTGACACACTAAGGACAAACTGAGGCCAAGCGGCTCTGCTTTTTCTGACTGTAAGTTTAGTTCAGTGACACTTTTTATTATAGTTTAATAATCTCTTTGAGATCTGAATTACAAGTTAATTTTCTCAAGTGTATAATTGTGTTGCTGAGCAGAGATTGTTAGGTGTTCTTATTAGGGATAGACCGATACGGTTTTTTCAGGGCCGATACTGATTATTAGTAGTCAAGGAGGCCGATAACCAATTTTTGGAGCCGATATTCATATCTGCTCTCAGGAGCTTCTCCACTTCTCCAAAACTTTTCTCCTCTCTGCCGTGTGTGTGCACTCTGCATGCACAGCTTTCACTGCTGATTGGCTCTTACCCGTGCCTTGGCTCTGCATGTAACCAATCAGATGGTGCTGTGGGTGGGACAATGCTGGAGACAAAGTAGTGATTTCAGACAGAGAGGCGCGGCTGCGTCAGAGCCAAAATAACCCAGTATTAAATTGATCTCTTAGCGGCCGTTGGATTAAAAAAAAAGTCTGATGCCAATATGCGCCAAATGCCAAATATCGGCACCGATAATTGGCCTGGCCAATAATCGGTCTATCCCTAGTTCTTATGTTTCCTCTCTCTCTCTCTTTCTTGAGAGAAAAACACTCAATGATTTCCATCAAACAATCAGTTTGACCCTGAAACCAGCAGCATGAACTGACTCATGGAGTCAGAACTTCCTACTTTTCACAGCTTCATCCGGATAATCTGCTCTGTGCGACTTCACAAGCATGTGACGGAGATGTGGTCTGGCTGCGGCTCTGCAGTTCATCATAGCCTAATTACTGCCATTTCCCTTTCTGAGAGGACATTTATGTCCCATCCTGGGGCAATTTGGGCTGCATTTGCCCCCTCACCTTTACTATTCATGATATTTCATGGCTTCTGCAAAGTTGGAAGCCATGAGCGGAGCCACTTGTGCTTGAATGCATGGCAGACATACATTTTTCAGGTGAGGCCGTTGTTGTGGAATGTTTTCTTTCTTTACTGGGATGTCTGTGTGTTAACACCTTTCACAGTTCAGTCCATATGTTTCATCAACCTCACATATCTGACGGTCTGCAAGAGCTTGACTCTTCAGTGAGACACTAGGCTTGTTTTTGCCCATTGTAAATATATGCAGAGATTTAAATGATTTAACGCTTCATAAGATACAGTGATTTAATGCTTAAGAATAACAGTGCAGAGTGTGAATTCATATCCAAACATGAGGTGCCTTATTAACTAACAATCAACATGCATGAGCAGTGGAGAAATTCAGAGATATTGTGACAGTCAGAGAGAGCCAAAGCAGCGTAAGAATGTCAGAGAGTGATAAGAACAAGGATAGAAGGTTCGAGGATGACGCTTGTGTGTCCCAATCTACAGTGCGGTGGACAGCATATACGACAAGGGTGTTGGTGCCCTGAGGGGCAAAAATACAGGATGTGTCATGCTTTATGGTTGCAGATATGAGAACGACGACAGTGGCTGCAGACGAAGGTTACGGAGTCAGATATCTCGAGGCGATGGAGGCAGAGCGGCGGCAACGAGATTACACCACATTCTTCCATTCCACATTCTGTATTTAATAGAAGACTGGGTCAAGGAGAGACAGTCTGTCAGACTTCGTGAACTGACACACACTCTGTTGTTTGTTTGTTGTTTCTCTTGCTGGCTGTCAGAAATGATGTCTGCTTGCTAGTTTTTGAAGCCAAATCTGCCTGTTTTGACAGAGGTTTAGCTGGTAACATGTTATAACCGGTGTCTCTCTAGTTCAGGTTGTGTTAGCTAGGTGTGCTGAGCTACGTTTCCACTGAAATACTATTGCTGTTCTAAGTTGTGTACAGGGCTTGTTCAAACTTTGACTCATGATGAAAAATACATATAATGTTGCCCGAGCGCTAAATCACACAGATACAGTTGTTGTTGTTGTTGTTGTCCGAGCGCTAAATCACACAGATACAGTTGTTGTTGTTGT
Organism: Acanthurus lineatus; assembly: GCA_029814665.1. NCBI lineage: Eukaryota > Metazoa > Chordata > Actinopteri > Acanthuriformes > Acanthuridae > Acanthurus > Acanthurus lineatus. Next base: position 3,412 of record JAPZDV010000320.1, read on the forward strand.
TGTTGTTGTTGTTGTTGTTGTTTTGGTTCATCTGAGGCCATTGTCTCATCCATCTTTAGCTCATCTACACAGTGTCTTCTCCCTCGAGGAGCCTCTCAGGAAACAAGCTCACAGCTTCAGATGATTTCCTGTGTCTCTGCTCCAAGTATAAAATCTTGTCCTGGTAAACAGTTTAATTATCGGCAGCATGACTGAAGGCCCTGAGGAGGACTGAGAGATGATGGCCTAAAGATATTGGAGTGGTTTTTACAGGAGAAGATGACAAAGGCAGCTGCAGAACAAAAAATCTCTCCACCAATTTAGTTGTGACTTGATCTTATTTTTTCCTGACCATCATCATCAGATGGTTGTGTTGCGTTTAACAGACTTGATGCTCTGCTGAAATAAAGTCATCGCATCATGTTCTCCACGAGGGTTTAAAGCCTCTGTTCTTCAGATTCTGTGGTTTTTGTTGTCCTAGCTCTGCAGACTCTATAGACCTGCTTTATGCTTTGATTTGACATTTTCAGTGACCAACTGTCACTTTATGTTGAAGTTATTAATGCTCTTTTCTATGGTTTCCATTCTAAGCTCTGAATGATGTCACATATTCTATAATCATGGAATACTAAAGGGTTCCCTGCGGTGGGATTTTCAACATCAGAGAAACAAAAAATGTCTTTTTTTCAGACTTTAAGGAAACAGAAAAACTTTCATGTCCACATCTGAAATATGTTTTTCTCTAAGATTGTCAAGATGTTTGAATATTTTCCTCTCAGCTCCTGAATTTCCTTCATTCATCAGGAATATGTGTACGACCTGTTCTGATCTCTGACCTCGATCCCCCCTGCTGCCTCAGGGATAAGATACATGAGATTTTAGTCTACAGGAGAAACAAATCTGTCATGTATTTCATCAATTGCTCACAGAGTCTGGAAGTGATGATACCACTGATGCTTTGTATCCATAAAAATCTGAGTTCTTACCGTCTCTCAGTCTATTTATCTATCAGTGCAGCGAGGGCTGTTGGCCAATCGAGTCAGCAGACGAGCACATCTCTTGTAATCTGCAGGAGAGAAAAACAGCACAGCATGTTATTTGTGGTTACCACCAAAACACATCCAGTTTTCTAAAAACAGAAACAATTTGCAGCAAGAGGGTCACAAGGCCCAGGGTGTGGTTAGCTTAGCTTAGCTTAGCTTAGCACAGAGACTGAAGGCCAGGGGAATCTGTTAGCCTTCAGCAAACACATACTTTTTTGATGAAAGTTGTGTAAAGAATCATGTGAGTTTCAAATTTTCAAAACTTTTCTCACTCGAGCAGGAAAAGCACAGGTGGAACTAATTCAACTAATGATGATTATTCCTCTCCAGAAATTACTGAAAACAAATGCAGTATAATGATGTTTGAAGCCTATGTAAAATGTTTGCTCATGTTACAAGCCATCTGTAAGGAATGTGATTTATAAAGTTGCACAACGTTTATTGAATTAAGTGTTGTAAAATCAACTATCTAACCATTTAGAGACACATTGAGATCAGCTGAGGGAACTTTAACATGTTTAACTGCCACCAAAGCATGTAACTAGTACTTTTAAGCAGGGGGTCCTAATACTTACTTTACCACTGAGGATATAAGTAAAAATACTAGGTTACTTGCAAATTAGTAACAGAGAATAAATTACCTCTGTAAACTACAGCATGAACATTCACAGCTTCTGTAATGTTCACCTCCATCAGAAAAACTTGCTGCTGCATGAACAGCATAAAGTGTGCACACACAGACACACACACATTCTCACAAACACAGAAACACAAACACTGAGTACACACACACTCTCACACACACTTATACACAGACTGGATGCCAGATCAGAGTAATTTCACTGGTCACTGGTTCGATTCCCCTCATTGTTACTATGTTGTGTTGCTGCAGGAGTTTCTTTGAGATCAAAACAGGAATAGACTTGTTTTAACACACACACACATACACACACACACATTTTTCTTCACACATACACTCACTCTCTCCAAGATAAACACAGTGTGACATGCATGATTTAGGATAAAAAGATCTGCTGTTGTTCTGACACGATTACACTGATAATACACTGTGTGTGTGTGTGTGTGTGTGTGTGTGTGTGTGAGAGAGAGAGAGAGAGAGAGTGTGTGTGTGTGTGTCTGTGTGTGTCTGTGTGTCTGTGTGTACTCACAGGCAGGTGTTGTGCAGTCTCTGGTGTTGTGGTACAGTCTGTTGAAATGTTTTCTGCACTTTGGGCTGATATAAAGAGGGCCTGAAGATACAATGAAACACACACACATGCACACATAAAAACTTGACTCTAATTGGACAGGAGGCATGTGCTTGATATAACTGTACAGCTGTGTCACAGCATCACATTTGAGCTTTTTTTAAACTGATCGTCAGAGTGTCAAATCATAATAAAAAGAGCCATGACTGCAAAAAAACTGCTTGAAAACAAAACAGATTTCTGCTCATGTTTTGAGAAAAAATTAAATGAAATAAAAACAAACTCATTGTTTTCACAGAAGCTGATTGCAGGACATTTCAGTTCAGTTGTGGTTTATAATCGACTTCTTTGTCTTGACTCTTGTTGTTATATGCTGCAGTGATGGCTGACTCCAAGCAGCAGCTTCAACCAGCTCAATATGGAGCTCTAGAGCTGACAAATTACAATTTAAATCTGTTCTCAAAAAGACAAAAAGCTAAAGTGAACAATTGTCAGCCTGTCTGTTTGTCTGTCTGTCTATCTGTCTGGTGTATTGCACTGGTGTGCTGTCTATCGTTCTGGTGTGCTGCACTGAGAGGGGACTACATCTCAGATGTGGTTTGACATGATTTCGCATTGTTAAAACTGTCCAGCTCATATTCTGTTTACGAGGAAACTAACAGAACATTTGTTGCCTGGCAATGAAAACAGCTTGCCAGGCTGCTTCACGTAGGTCCACAGGTTAGCAGGACATTGACTTTGCATGATGCAGATTTATCCATATTTTTCCATTAGAGGTTGAAATCAGAGTCTGATCGTCTCTTCATGTGATTCTGATGGGTCAGAATTAGCCTCCAGCAAACCGAAGGCTAATAGTTTCACTGTTTAAACCATCCTGAAGCTCAAGTAGCTTCTGATGCTGAGGACTTTATGTTAAGTCATCTGAGAGAATCCATAAACCTGCCTCAAGTCTTCTTAATGAACTGAAGATCATGTTTTTGTTTTTGTGACTTTTAGCAAAATCTGAATGCAGCTGTAAGTTTTTCTCATAGTGCTTCATTTTTGTTCCTTTTTAATTTTTCCAGGTCACCTGATGTCATGTGAGCACACCTGGAGGTTTTTCTGGGGGATGAAGGGCTGCTTTCATTCCCTTCGTCCTCTTATGGTAACCTTTCATTATTAATCTGTCCGTCTGGTGGCGTTCTTACCTGTCAGGTGCTTGATGAACTTCTCCTTATGTTGTGGATCTCTGGAGTGACCCTCTGAAATAAAAACAACCTCTGGTCAAACAAATGTACTTGCAATAGTTACATTAGTGTCAGCAGCAGCTTAATGATGATAAAGTTATTTATTATAAAACTTTCCAAAGACAAACGCTGTTTTTCTCATTTCTCAGGCTGAGTCCTGAAACTGGGTCCCGCCAGCTGCTGAGAGTCAACAGACGCTGCTGAGAGTCAACAGATGCTGTAACCTGTGAGATACAGTTCAAGAGCACTAGGAAAAAGCTTATTTACACCTTCCTGGGTTTTAGCCTACTTTTATTTACATGCACTCTGTCTGTCTCCAATGACAGTGAGCATAATGAGCTGAGAGCAGCTCCTGTTTGCAGATTTTTCACAGACTAGCTAGAAAAATGGGAAAACATGAAGATTCTCAGGCAGGTTCAGCAGTTTTAAGGCTGACTCAGTTCTGTCTGAGGTCTTTGCTGGAAGGTAAAATTTTGAAGGGGAATAATAGCAGCTTTAAAACTACCTGTTTATCCATCAACAAGGCTGTAATAACATCCATACATAGTGGGAACCTGCCACGGGGTCTTAAGGGGCCCCAAAAGCTGCACGTTAACGATATGTCACCCATTACTCACAAACTTGTTTTGGAATTTGCACCATTAAGGAGACAGTCAGCTGTTTGATTTTCTGTTTCTGTGAGTCAAACGCATTTTGTATCAAGTCCCTGAAATCCAAAATTCAGGCCACAACAGATCCATTAAAAAATATAACCACAGGACTCAAGTACAAGGGACATCTGGAAACCTCTGGCTGCCACACTGACTGAAAACAAATTTGGCAGGAATAAGAAGACAAAAGTACACAATTCGGGACTCATTGCATGTTCATCCCTGTGTGAATCTGAGCTCACAATCCAGATGTTTTCCTCTGGAGCAAAGCAGGTGTGTGTTCACACACTGCAGAAGACTGGCAATGGTCTCAGCTCACTGCACTAATGGACCCAACTGTAAATGCACTGATGAGTTAAAGTGGACTTCATCGCACTGATCCAAACACCACAAAGTTCAAGTGAGGTTTCCAAAACAGGCTGCAGGAGATGAAAAGCTGCAGCTTCTCTGACATCTCTCTCCTATTTTCTGCACTGGAACTCACTCAGTTTGACTCTGTGTTTAACTTTTTCTGTTTCCATAATAAAATGTGGTTATTTTGACCCAGCGTTCACATGAAAAGCTCAAGTTCAGCCTTAAAACTGTCAGAATCTTGCTGCCCAGCATGAACAATGTTGCACAGGAGGCTGCCAGGGAAACTGAAATCATGACAAGCAGATTTGAAGAGCATCCGAGTTGATTCAACGGTTTACAGTCACATGATATGATAATTTGGGTGAATCAGTTTGGAGGTGACAGTGGACACATTATTGTAACCTGCTGATCCAGTTTAGAGCTCCAGACGGTGCTCTGATCATCCATCACTGTCAGCAGACAGGAACAGACGTCATCTCCAGAGTAAGGAAACAGGCAAGAAAACACACACACATGCACACACACACATCCTCGAACCCTCAGCAACCCGATACACCTGCAACCCAGCTCGATTACAGCTAATAGCAGCAACCTGAACAGGCTGCATGCTGGGAAAAGATGGGAGTATCTCAAACTACAAAACTTCATCCACCATTATCTTCACACACTAAACTGTTGAGTCCAAAAAATACTTTTACCATAAAGATTATAGTTTTGTGGTAGCCTTTTTTTTCACAGTGATAATGACATCATGGCGTCTGCAGAAACTTCCTAAAGGTTCAAGATATCTACTTCAACATAGAGCCAATCTGTTTGCTCACGAGTGAGACTGTGAATGTAATAACAGACAATGAGGAAGAATAAGTGTGACTCCTTTAACCTTCAGACATGAACTTGACAATCAGCACTTGTACTTCCATTCCATCAGATTTACCTGATTACTTCAATAATTTAGCAGATCCAGATATATTAAAAATTAAACTATACGGCTGCAAAAAAGATAATAATAAACAGCTGCAAATAAAGATAATAACATCATGCATAATTAACTCAAATCAAATAAATAAAATCAAATAATAAAATATATTTATTTCTAAATTCTGGACATTTTGCATTGAGTGCTTCTACTTTTGGTTCTTTTACTATAGTTTTACTGACAACAGAGTGCTTTTACTGTGTGGTATCACAAGATTCAAATACTTTTGGATCATTTTTTCATGTTAAAGTGTAAAAACAGCTTCCTTATATTTTGTGAACTTGTCAATTGACCAGGTGTGTGTATATTCTTGTCTTAGTGAGGATGAGAACCTCTTTTTAACCAACAAAGAACAATTGCAGGACTGAGGACACTTTGGCTGGCCCTTCCTTTTTTCTGCCCTTTAAAGAGCTATTTGAGAGTTAAAACTTGGTTTTATGATTAGGATGAGAATTAGGCTTAGGTCAGGGTTATGCATTATGACAATAATTGCCCTTACAAAGCTGGAGGTACAAGACTCTGTGTGTGTGTGTTGGAAAGAGCTCCAAGAGGCTGATAAGAGTTAAACACAGCCTGATGTGAATGAAAAACGTCCACATTTTGATATAAGGCCTCTTAAACCTCAGATTGATACACCTTACTTAACATTTAATGTTTACACAATTCCAGCACGTGTGTAGGTGTGTACCAGCCACCCAGTGGATACCGACCCGGTCCTTGGTGCGACCTGCTCACTCTCACCGGGCCTTTCACCTCCTGTCCGGTCAGTTCCGCCGCAGGCTCCGTCCTTGACCTCGGGTACCGGCCGACCAGCTCCAGCATGCCGCGTCCATCCGCTCGGGTGCCGGAGCTTCTGAACAGGGCGGCCGCAGTGCAGCGACCCGCGGCCAGCAGCAGGACTAGGAGCGCCGACAGTACTGGGAGCCGCGGGAGCAGCATCACTGCGGACCTGAAGGAACAACACCTGGTTGACTGACTGGCGTGGAGCTTTCAGTCACATCTTACGGGTTTTCATCTGCTGATAAAGGCCATGTGACAGAGCTGAGAACTCTGCTAAGTGACATGTGCACAGCTGTCCTTTCTGTAGGCAACTATGAACCTTAAATACAGAGTAACTAATTGGCTTTAATCTGATAAGATAATCGATCGTTTGACCTGCTTGGCTGCTTGGTATTTAACTGTAGGTCATTGTATTTACTTTAAACTTCAATATACTAAAATTAAGATGGTTATACCACTAATTATGGGAAAAGTTTAACCCTTATAATAATAACACTAACGCCAATACCAGTACTGTAATAATAAAAAGGAGAGTTTTCTTGCCCACTTTGGTTTGAATAGGACTTTTTTTCTTGAACCGCAGTTCAATTTTCCAATTTTTTTCAATTTTCCCTTACAAATTTAACAGCGCTTAAAAATAAATCTTTAAAATTATTCGCATATCAAGTCGAAAATTAAAACAAACAGCTTCTTCCTGCACAATTTTCCTCCAGAGATGCTGCAGCAGATTGGGCTACTTAATATGTTTAAACTCAAGAGTTCAGTTGAAACAGTTAAAATTCTTCAAGTTTTTGGCTCAAACTGAAACTTTACAAGTAAAAACTCCATTTTTCTTTTTAACTATAACATGGAGGAAAGTTGCCATAATTTTATCACAAAGCAGAGAAAGATTACTTTTTTTCAGCAAACAGGCAGTGAAAGTTACCTCTCTCCTCTCCGCGGCTCTTTACGCGTCTCTGCGCCTCCGCTCCCCGGCGCACAGCTTACTGATTCTGACGTTCGCTTTGCCGCTTTCTCTTCGGTTTTTAAGTTTTATTATCCCGGGTTATTCACGATCCGAGCCGCGTGCCGAGCGCCGGGGCCCGGTGGCATCTTAGACCGGCGCGGATCACTGGTGGAGCGCGCTGAGCTGTGGAAACACCTTCATCAGCAGCAGCAGCAGCAGCAGCAGCTTCCGGCAGCAGCTGTCACAGAGCTGGACGGGTTCATGTCTCTGCTCGGCGGACCAGAGAGAAGACTTCCAGTTCCGTCCCGGAAGATTCCCTTGTCCAATCAAAGCTGCGTGAGGCACGAGACAGCCTGCAGCTGTTGACTGTCTGTTATTGATTAGGCAGATCAGGTGTGCTGGTCTGCGCCACGCGCTCTTTCTCCTCCTCTGTGGTTATAATCAGTCTCTTCTCTCCACACGCGCAACTCTGCCAGACTACGGAAATACAAGAGGAGGAGGAGGAGGGAGGTCCGCGCGTGCACGTGCATGCGGACAGCTAACGTGCACACACAGAGACAAAAAAGAAACAGTTTGACAGATCAGCCTGTTGCCTTCAGCGGTGCACCGCTTCCTCTTAGTGGAAAGAATTTAAAATGCTTTTCTTTCTTCTCGTCGTTCCCTCTGTGTCATATAGAACTATAGGAGTTTATTCAATGCAGGAACCACGAGTGGAACAGGAGAACATAGAACAAACTGACTCTGGTTTCTCCTCAGATCAATCAGAAAGTTCTCAGGAATCACTGAAGATCGCTAAGGAGGTTTCACAGGTTTCCTCTGGTTTTGATTCAGTTGATGAAAGGCTGGAAGGTGCAGAAATAAACTGTGGATGCTTACTGAGCTCCTTAATTTGGTTAAAAGCAAACTCACCAGTTTCATATGAAATAAATTCAGACTAACAAGGCTTTGCAGAATTCGTCTTTTTTTTTTTTTTTTTTTGTCTGGTGAAAGTATGTGACTTTAGTGCAGTTTATCATCATATATGTTTGAATGGTGACCAGAGTTTGATGAAGGTATGATGAAATACAAGATTTCTTCAGCCGTTCAAGTAGTTTTACAGAGGGAAAAAACTTATCTGCAGGTCTGTAAAAATGTTCCTGGTTTTCAGAAAACTTCAAGTACAGAGTTGGTTTACAGGTTCAGTAGACCTTAGACTCATTAAATGAGTTGGTGCGCTTTTTTTGTTTCAGGGGCGGGGGGGTTGCCAGAGCATCTTAAGAATATTGTAGAAACCCTGAGGAAGTTTCATAAATTACTAATGGCCTTTGGTGGTTTTTGAGGTCAGATTAGACAATATTGTTTTATGACGATAGAAAATAAAAACAACATGACATAAAGACAATTATGAAAGTACACGAGCAACAAGACAATAAAACAACAAAACAACACAACAAGAGAGTTAGTCATCACAGAAATTATGTAATAAATAACTGTAGAAAAACAAGATAGCGTTAAACAGTAACAATAACAGAACGATGAACTTCAACTTCAGAATTTAAACACACACACATGCTCAAACACACTCACACCTCTTCCTGTTGATGTGAATGGAGGTCTGTTCTCATAGTTCCACCCTTATTTGTTCATCTGCTCTATCAGATATCACATCACTTAGCTGCTCAAATGTGTGTGTGTGTTGGATGGTGAATGTAAACACATTTTCACCTCTGTGTGTAATAGTGGTGATTTTGAAAGGAATGTATGCGGGGACCGTGCCAGGCTGCATGTATGTGTGTGGACATACATGTTTCTGTCTGTGGGAGTGTGAGCACATGTGTGTGTGTGTGTGTGTGTGTGTGTGTGGGTGTGCGTATGAGTGAGCCAATGTTTTCTAAACCTTTATTTAGACAGGGTTTAAGGGAGGCTTGCAGTGGAACGATGTCCTGTATCTCACAGGGGAGGCTGTTTATCCATGCAGGTCAGTGCAGAGCAGGGCCCGTAAACTTCACACTGCATGTCTCCAAGCCTGTTCTGCAGGACCTATTTTATAACATCTTCAAGAACCTTGAGAACCTCCCTTCAGATGCC
>JAPZDV010000321.1:0-12627 GCA_029814665.1 Acanthurus lineatus
GTTTTCAGTTGCTTTAATAGTGTGGACCACATGATATTTTCTCTTTGATCCTCACAATTTTGGAATCCAGTCGCAGGTTGGATTGGATGGTTTGGCGGGCCAGATCCCACCAGTTGATGATCACTGCTATAGACAATAAATTAGTCTCTTATGAGGTGCCTAACACCACCACTTGATCTGCTACGAAAAAATAAATGTCCCCTCGGTATCTTAGCCCTGTTTTATTCCAAAACTAAAGTTCCATCACTAAATTCTTAGGTTATGCAGGCAAAGGAGTCCACAGTAATACCATTATTCTCACAAACATAATAGCTTGACTATACTTGGCCTAAAGCATGAAAGGAACACCTCTACATTCTGGAAAATGAGTGTGTTTCAAGGTCTTGAATGTAGTTAGCTCAGCCAAGCAGAAGACATTGAGGGAGGGGAACTGCTGATATGGCAGCCTCACAAAATTTCTGACAAGCTGCAGACAGTCACTGCATTAAGAAGTTGTTGTCATAAAATGATGAAAAACAGCCAAAGAAGCAAACTTCTCCTAGTTTCCATTTGTGTATTTAATGTAGGAGGCTTACTACAAAATGAAATAAATGTATTGCACAATTCATACAATATGTGAAACAGATAACTGTCGAACAATTTAAAGGTTTTTAAAAACCTTTTCTTAAACTTTTTTTTGTTATTTCTGATTTGATGGCTTGTTGCTCAGGCAGTTCCTTGTTGAATAACTTCTCTTGTCCTAAATCATTAGTTACAGTTTAAAACTCCCCAAAAAGATAGAAAATTTCCTTAAACTCATAACTTTTAAAAATTTTTGTTATCACAGATGCATTATGAGTTTTAAAGATTAAAAAAGAATTCTTATGTCCAAAATTTAGTTGATATTGATCCAAATGTCTGCCTCTCTTTGAATGGCAACTTGAATAAGACTTACAGTATCCTTAACATGTCATCTTCATCACTAACGAAACCACAGAAGATACATTGGTTTGTGTCTTTCTACTATCACACTCAGGCCTAGTTATGCAACAGTCTCCCTTACGCACACACATACTAACTGAGCTGTGGTGTGCAGCTTCTGTCGACAGATCTGCTCCTGAACTTGCTGTAACTAACACTGTAGCAGGAATCAACACCGCCACATCCTGTCTTACGGCACCCACAGTTGTGTTGTCATTGGCAACAGTGTAAAATAAACCAAAACAGCTCCACATTGAAACGTGCCTCAAGCAAATTAAATAAGCTAGTGTATGTTTATTGTATAAATGGTAACTAAAAATTTATTATGGCAGACACAGCAGTGAGCAGATCTCCTAACTCTATCCATAACCCTAATTCAAGGGCTGCTCTTTAGCTGAGTCACTCCTCTATGGGTGGTTTGTTGTCTCGGCGTCTTTGTTTTTTTTCATCTTCTTTCTGGCTGCTCCTCAGCTCTTTTGTACATGCCCTCCTGCTGGTGTTATGTGCCTGTTACTCATTCACTTCACCTCTCCTCCTGTACCTTTTTTTGTTAACCCTGCCTGACTTCTTCAGAATGTGATATGAGTCGGGCCTCATTTTGTGAACACACAAACACACCCCGGTACACACAGCCCACGGTCCCTCTTTGATTCAGTTTCAACATCATACAAAGTGCTGAGTAAAGTGAGTGGGTTACTTGGCTGAATGATATGGAATAAAGTTTCTAGCTTGTTTCTTTTGAAATTGGCATTGGTGATGCTTCATCAATGCTAAACGGCTTGAAAGATGATAAAAATGAACAACTGAGAAAAGTGTACTCTTATCAGAAAGTTTTCAACTTTGAAATTTCAGTTTTTAAAGTTGCAAGTGTGCGTATGTTTTACAAAATTAGCTTTAAGCAGCTAAATGTGGTTTTGAGTACTGAAGAGGCATCTTTTCCTATTCCTCCTCTTTGCATATCAAGGTTGAGAGGGAACACATTTAAATTTTCTTGACCATCCTTTGCTTTTATCTTTCTTCAGCTATGGTCAAACCTCTATCACTTTTTACATAAATCATTTTGTCTCCCTGTTCTTGTTACTTGGTTGTTCATGGAAAAATACAGACTCATAACACTTTCATCATGTGCCCTAGAACTCACTCACCGCACTTAAGTAGGTGAGGCATTCAGAAACCTGATATCCTCTTATTTTTGAACGTGTGTCCTGAGCAAGCATAACGAAACACATTGTGTTAGGAGGGAGGATTGAGGAAGAAATCATTGATTTTTAATCACATACCTGGTAGCTCTGTCTGACTGCAGATGTTCCAACATGCCCAGGTTTTCCTGGCAAAAATAAGCTTCTTGCTCATCATCATAATGCTGTGGACACTCATATCTTTCAGTCTGCACTGAAAAGCCCCCAACAAACAAAGGTCAGAGCTTAAATAATTTCAGCACAGCTGGCCAATCACTGTTCTTGTGGTTGGCTTGGTTGGTTGTTTGTTTTCAGGAAAGTTATATAAACAGCTGGAGGCAGCTTCTTAAATTGAAAAGATGCAGGCACAGTGGTGTTCAGGGGCTGTCTGGCAGTGTAACCAGCACTTTTTGAGGCATGCTGAAGGTCAAAATCACCTGTTGCTAATTAATACTAAGACAGAGCAAAATGAATCTTGACCGATGTTGGGTTCAAATGCTCTCTGCAGCTGTTTTTTTCCAGTCCAAACAACTCTCATAACTCTCATAAGAGAAGTCTTCTTGTTTCTAAATACACTTTTTTTATCATATCAATAATTTAAGCTTATAAATTCATTAGCTTACAGAAATTTAATATCTTTAGAGACTTAAGCACTTGAATCAAGTAGCTTGTGAAAAAACAAGGTGTTTCAGATTTTATTTGTTGCAGTTCTTCAATAGACCGCTTGAGGCTCGTTTCACATGAGTCAGTACTCATATAGCCCCATATTCAAATGGTTAACTCTACAGCAAACATAAATGTGTTTACAGCCTAATACTAAAGACAATTTTAGTCTCTGTAGCTCATTTCCCTTATTATTAAAATTTAGGGGGGGGGATTTATATAACTCAGTCAGTTAAATTTTATCAAGACTTAAATGAAGTCTAATTAAGGGCAATATCGCTCTCAGTGACAGCCACCTCTAGATGTCTGCTGGCTGTCAAAATTAATGGTGACAGTTGCAACTCCAACCTGTTGTCTTAATTTGGTCCCTTTGTTTACAATTTATTTCCAAAAAAACTACAATGGCAATGGCCATTATGCTCTATTGGAAGCTTTAAAATGCTATTCCACAAACCAATGGCAATGTCACCATTTGATTTTCTGCTTATGGTTCAGACTACCATTTGAGCACTATTTAAAAAATAATCTACATCTACAAAAATGCCTGAAAATGCATATCACCTGACCATTTATGTACCATAAACATATAGAATATCATGTCTAGGTTACAGAAAACACTAAGAAGATAGAAAAGCAGACAGAAAAAAATGAGATTTTTTTGCTTGGAACAACATTGAGGTTGAAATGTTACTGAAAGTCAATATCTTTGTCCTTAAAAGATAGTTGCATATTGAAGGTTTATTGAAGAAAGACCGAGCACTGACAGGTGGATTCAGATATTAGTTGTTTGTTTCTCAGTTGCACGTATTCCTGACAACAGCCTGATTCTGAGCATGTCTGGACCTGCACCATTATGTGTCAGTGTTGCAAGTTGTGACTCCTGCTTTACCTTTGTCCACATTATGCTGGAGAGCTGTCGATGAACCAAACCACCCCCAACAACAAACCACACCTGGTTTTCACCATAGAATCAAAAAAAATGATCTGGGTTAGCCTTTGAAGATACATAACAGTCAGACGGAATGACATAAGATGAGGAACACTGTTGCTTTTTACGGTACTGACTCTTTACAGGAGCAGTCTTGTGACTTGAAAAGGTAACAAGATTTGCAATCAGATTAGTGTGTTAATTGACTTTGACAGTACACACTAGTTTGTGCAGACGTGGGAGTTCTTTGCCTATAATCAAGACTTAAAGACCTTTTTTAACACCTCCTTTGAGAATGGAAAATATGATCTCTGTTATCATTTGAAGAAATTACAATATGAAATAAGTGCTGAGCAAACGGTTTACAAGATGTCTGACTGGAAGACTGGTGATACAAATAATACACAAACCTTCGAAGACTTGTGAAACTGTAGAGGAAAGCATGGTCTCTAAAGCTCTTTAGAACAACCGTGAGAAGACTTGGCTGATTATGTAAGTGTGTTGAACAGTGTTTGAGGGAGGCCTCAACTTGTGCAATACTTTATGGATTAAAATCATACAGGAGTGTCTTTTCCTTTTTTGTACTTTTTTTAAGAGGTTTTACAAAAATTCCTGGTGACCATTATGTCATAAGTTGTAGAGGTCATTGGGTCAGCAGTGATGTAAGTGTCTGAAGTGGATCATCCTTCATCACATTCTGACCTGTAATTAGAAACAGGTCTCTGCTCTAACAGGACAGTCCTCCTTGATCTACTGATTCTTTGAATTCCTGTTTTGACACAGCTTAGGGTTGTATGGTATGGTCTTATAGTTAATGCACCAACAGACTTTAAGTTTATAATACAAAAATAATACAAAATATTGTAAAATAGATGTACTAAGAACATAAGTTTTATTTGGACAAAACAATCTTAACTAAAAGTCCATGCCCCTTTTTTTCCTGGAGCTTTGACATGGAAATGTCATGGAGGTTGATTTGCTGACATGCAAAGTACAGTGGGCAATGTTTAAGATGCCTTTGTCGCGACACTTTGACCTAAAAATACTGTAGCAGGCCTAAACATCAAATTCAAATAAATGATTTAGCTTTATTTGTTAACATTACATGAAACTCTCATGCGATTGGTTCTGACATTAGCTTTAATGGTAACATTCATCATAATTGTGTCAGAAATGATTTTATTGACCTCAACTACAGTGTTGTAACTGCAGCGTTGTTGGGATTTTTTTTTTGAGAGCGCATGATGGAAGTATCTAATAAGTGGGCCATCTCATTTCCTTCTTAGACAAGGCAGGACATACAGATCAGGTAATGACAAGCCTCCTCTATCTTCTGATAACATGGGCAGACACAACGCTAAAGTAAACACAGCCTGCAACATGGAATAAAAGTACTAAGATGGTTTTCTTGCCAAGTTTGGCTTATGAAGCTAACTAGTTAACAACAGCTAGCTACAATTAATATCAGTTAGTGGTTACCTTTACTAAACAATGAGGAAAATGATTTAAATTACCTCAGACCTCATTTCCTGTCATCAAACAGGCATTAAAACATGCAATAAATTTTAAGTCTAAATTGTGAGGGTCAATGAAAATATTTCCTGACACTGTTACAAAAGCATTTAAGAGTGTAATTAGACTTTTTGCTCTTATCACACATTGCAATTGCACCACTGTAGTTGAGGTCAAGAAAAATAATACGCATATTGGTTTCATGATAGTGAATGTCAAAACCAACCATACAAGACAGCTTAATAAAATGTCAATACATAAAGTTTACACTAGAAATTTAATTGACCAAATGGCACATAATGACATCTCTCCTAAACATTTATAAAGACTACCTGATATTGTTGTCATGTCATGGTTATGAGTGTGTTGTTTCTGTGTTTTGCAGAGGTTTTCAGCCATCTCTATAAGGTAGAGTTAGTTTGATCATTACTACAGTTTTTTTTTAGATTGTTTGATTGCAATCAGAAGAAATGCAGTCAATGTTACGATCATGATTTTTGCATGTAGCACCATTAAATTCTGTTCCAAGTTTTATGCTGGTTCAACAATAAATACACACATCAAAAGAGTGCAGGAGACTGCTGCTGTAGTGCTTTGTGAGTTGAAAATTTTTGAGCATGTTGCACTTCTGGCAACACCATAGTCAATGATTTCATTGCAGTGATTTCATAGCAGGTGTTTTCTATTAGCTCATGCAGAGATCTATCCAGGATAGAATGAAATCCACCTGGAACACTGACAGAGTTCACTGTGGCTTTGATGTTGCTGCAAGGACAGATGCAGGGTATACTCGAAAAAGTATGAGATAGAAAAATAACAGGTGAGGTCAAAGCAGTTCCCCAGAGCTCTCTAAAACTCCCATATACAGGTGCATACACGCACAAAAAAGTATATATTTATGTTTTTTTGTGTACTTTGACTTTGGGTGGCTTTGACTTTCTTTTCATCAAAGCTGTCTGTCAGTCCAGGTCAGCAGAGAAAGTTGCTTGAGTGGACTTTTTCTGTCAGATGGGGTGACACTGCATGCCCTGTTGTGTGTTTCCTACATAAGAGGCTTATGCACCTTTGTTGTTTGGTCCAGACCTTCAGATTTTTCAGTTTGATCTGGACAAATATTTCAGATGTAACACTTCTCCTGGACCAAGGTCAGAACCAATGAGCTGGATTTTGATCCGAAGACAAGAGTTGGTTCAGATCGGAGTAAACAATTTTGTTTCCAGTATGAGAGCATCTTTGTGAGCAATGCAGACTTTTGCATTAATTACAGAAAATCCTGGTTTGTTAGTTAATTTGTTTGCTAGTACGTGGAGAAAGGAGGAGATCATATTTTTCCTTCCCTCCTGAAAATGTTTCACAATAAAATCTTTACAGGTACAGAACAAATAGATAAATAAATAGATTCTTTCCAATGAAACAGCAGGAGGATTTTAATTTGATAAAAACAAAAGATTTTGTAGATTTCAAGAGTACCTTTGCTTGTTCGGATCGTCTTTTGACTGAAGTCAATACATGGAAAATATAGAAATTTAGAAATAAAAGTGTTGACAGTTTACAGTTTTTTAAGTAGACACTCAGAATTTGTCTCAAAATGTTGAATTTTTTTCAGTATTCACCTGCTGACCTGTCAGCAAAGACACAACAAGACAGTCCGAACTAGTCTTGAGCACTTTTAACTATTGAAGTTGGTGCTGCTGGTGTGTGATTTGTAACACAAATCACAAATGGTCTCTCAGCACTTTTGACTCTCATTATAACAGCTGTGAGCTGTCTCAGCTGGTTGTAGACAATCTGGAAACAAATTGCGAAGGCCAGTGTGAGTCAGCTCTTTAAGCAGAAGGATCTCCGCTCTTGTCATCATGACATGTTGCCCCCTACCTCCTCTTCATGGAGCTTTGTTGGGGCTGACAGAGTTGGCTCCAGACCATGGAGCAAGTCTTTTTAAAGCCAGCGTCCTGCTGTCTGAACCATGGCAGGCCAGTGAAAGACTGGACATCTCTCTGCCAATTCCACAGCACATGCTTTTCCCATGATGCTCATAGTGAGTCAATCTAGCTTTGTTTCAACAGTTACCAGGACATTTGGGCAGAAATGCCTCCTGGGGAAAAAAAGAGAGTGTGGAAAGGCTGCTTTGAACTTTACAGCTGTTAAGAAGTGTTTGTGTGTGTCTGTGTGTATGTGTCTATGTGCGTTTTTGTTTATATTCTTATATTATTATACTTAAAGGGTAACTTTGTCATTTTTTTAACCTTGAAAGCTGCCAAAGGGTAACTGGCATTTTCAAACTCACTCCGCTCTATCCCTTCAGCACCAGCCAGGAGGTAGAGCAGATGAGGGCTGCTCAGTAAGGTTGGTTGGCCAATCCCAGACTCCTTCATGTGTGCATGTTGAAGAGTCCATAAGTAAGATCATGATCTCTAAACTGCTACTGATGACTGTTTTATCAATGTGTGAATGTGTGTATATGTCTCCCTGATGGTTTGGATTGTGTCGGGAAACTACTTGCCATAAGTGTGTGAATTTGTGTGGGAATGCTGACTTTAAGTGCTTTGAGTAGTCAAAGATTAGAAAAGCATTACAGAGTTAGAGCAATGTCAGTTATTAGAGTTGCAACCGGAAGAAACAGCATCTACCTTGAGTCGATGTTTACAAAACTTGAGTTTAATATTGGTTGGAATAACGTGGAATAACCAAGATGTTTTCAGTGAATCATTATTTTGGAGATCTGTCAATTGAATTACCATGATAAAATTATTATTTTTGTAAGTAGAGCCTGTTGGTTTTGATGGAAGCCATATAGTTTCTTTTTCTGGTAACACAAAAAGAATTTAACCCTTTATTAAAAAAAAGCTTAGTCCTGTTCCATGACAATGTCAGTCATCCTGATTGTCTTATCTTATTGTCTCACTATGATATTAGCCTGTCAGTGAAAAAAACGAGCACTTTTAGTGGATGTTCTTTGATGGTGCTAATTGGCCTGAAAGACTACAATAAAGCCCGGTTTTGCAGCTGATAGTGCTTTGGCTCAATGCTGGGCCAGTTTCAAAGGCTATATAGTATAGTATATGTTTAGGATTAAGGTTAAGGGTAAGGATTAAATGTAACCAATAGATGAATGCAAGGTACTCACAAGTATGGTATCATAAATGTGTCTGTGCATGCTTTATGCAGAGACTTTATAATTCTGCAGTAGCAATAAGTTCCAAACCGGAGCTCTCAGATATTTGGTTGTCTTTTGCAACTACAGATAGATACCTCATAACCTCTCCATCCCCCAAGAGCAGACACACACATACAACTATTCCCACCCCCACCTTTTGTTCAGACAGCTCCTCCCCTCCAGCTATGGGACAGTGAAGACACATAGAGATCAGGCTTTAGAGCTACTGTTTAGAATCTATCCACTTTTCGTTTACTGTCAGTGTAGAAATCACTTTTGTTCTCTCTCTCTCTCACTCTCTCTCACTCTCTCTCACTCTCTTTCTCACTCTCTCTCCCACTCAACACACCAACACACATTGAACTGCTCAGTTCAGTTTACCCAAGCTGTGTTTATCAGGGCCATGTGAAATAACGAAACACTTTGTCTTTTTTCTTTTTTGGCCGTTAAATCAGTCAGTATTCTATAACTGGACAAGGACTACAACTAACAATGATCCCTGTTAATTTTTCTATAGTTTTTCTTTTACTTTTTATCAGTCTTCATTTCGCTTTTCATTGTAAAACTGAAGAAGCTTCTCGGATGAGAAGTGAAACGTCCTCCCAAAAACTCAACTTGGTCCAGTTGCCTTGTTTTTATGACTCTTCAAGATATTGTAAAAAATAGTTTAAAATCTGAAATATATTTCCTATGTCACAGGACAAAGAGATTTGCGTAAGTAAAAACGACAAACGATTGTCAAGAATTAATTTTTCTGTCAAAAGACTGATTAGTTTATTTTATCAGCAATTCCAGCTCAAAGATAAATGAAGAAAAAACTCAACATCCTCTTAGGAAATTTTAAAGTGAAGCTATCATTTGCATGAAACTTTATATAAAGAGAGATGATGGACAAAGAAGACTCCAAAACGCTAACCATAAGTGGTAATGGAAAAGCCATTAATGCTCTCTCAGTTATACATTATTTGTTTCAACACAAAGCTGCAGAATGCCATCACAGTAGTGAATGCTGCTCAGTCATGTCCCTTTAATATTAAGATATTTAACTGTTTAGTAACAAAAGTGATAGCTTATGTTTTCATAGTTTTTGAAAATTTTCTGTTTGAGTCTTCAAAAAAGTCCCCATGGAAGCTCTAACAAAGACAGGAACTGCCTCCTCCTCCTCCTCCCACCCTGCTGCTTCCAAAAGCAATCAATAAACAGCCATTGGGCTGTCTGCCATTGACAGACTTCTGTCTCATCTTGCTGCCAGTGAAAGCTCAGCGCTAATGGTGCTTTTTGGAATCACTGCAGCACAATAGGCATTCTATCGAAGCTTTGTTGAGTGTGCTGCACACTCACATTTCTTGTATCCCACATGCATTCTGGTGTAGAGTTGAAGTGATACAAGTATATGTGCAAAGGGGATATGCTGATGACAAGGTCACTACCAAACTTGCCCAGCTTTACTGTAATGAATAAAAGGGGAGGTTTGGGAAGTAGAGGATACTGGGAAGGTGAATATTTTTGAGGGAGAGTGGAGGAGAGAACATAGAAAGGATTGTGGATGGCCATTTTGTAATAAAGCTAAATCAGATTCAGCATTATTGGCATTATCCTTTCCCTTTTAGATGACAGTTCTAAAATTTTTGTTTGTTTTTATCACTAATATGATATATGCCCAAGTGAAATGTAAGATGGTATGGAGTTTGCTTTCTGAGAGAAATTGGATCAAATCATACAACAACTACCAGTAATTTTCAGTTGATTAATTATATTGCCCTAACTATGTTATTATGTATATTTCATTCTTCTAATTATAACTTGGCACCTCAACTTGAGTGCAACCGTTTAATTACTGTTGGCAGAAATTGTTACTATAATCCAGGTATTTCTGAAAAACAAAATTTTTAAATTTATTCAAACAAGGAAAAATCAGAGTGTGTGATAAATTCTTTAGCATTATTGTGGAATCATTTGCAGGGTTTTCACAAGATGTATTTGGGCTAGCTATGAAATTGTACATTTGGGTTATGCTTGGATTGAAAAGGTTAACCTTAATTCTTAATTGACATTGAAACTGCTATTCACGTATCCTTGGAGGTGGAAGAGAATGGCCTACATACAGTAACTGTGGAAACAGAAAACGGGAAGCAGCCAATGGCAGCTATTTTTGGCTCACCCAGTTTGATCAGAAGTGGACAAGTATTTGCCTTGCCAAGATTCTGTCACAGTAGTGAGGGTTCACCACTCAGCACTGTTTGTTAATTTTAGGCTGTTAGTTTTGGAAAATAGTGTGGATCATGACATATGGACAAGGATACATCACACATAAAACCAAAATATGAACTTGACTAGTGTTTTTAGGGTTATAATCTCTGGTTGAGCTTAGAGACTACAGAAATATGACAGAAAGCTTGCATTTTTAAACTGAGTGCAAGAGAATCATTACAGAAGATGTAATTAAGTCACATTATGGGGAATGTAGGATTATGCTTGGTCTTAGTTGGGACTCAAAATCAAGGTATCTAAGTTTCCCCAGCTTTAACTTCAAACTTTCAGTTTTTTAATCTTACCCGATTTGATCACTTTGAAAGTACAATAGTAACTTTAGAGTGCCACATTAACTTATTCCTTAGACACAAATACTTCCCAATCTTTTATTTTTTAGTTTGTAAACATGTTTTAATTCCATCATCCTCTAGTGTTCGCCTGAAGTTTGATCTCAAGGGTTGAAATTATGTATTTATTCTAACATATTTAGGTGAAAGCAGTCATTCCCTGTCATTTTTGTTGATGGCACTGTGCCTTTATTTGACAGTCCCAGGAAATATGAGGGAAGAGAAAGAGATAAATGACATTGAACATTAGTTAACAGCTGGGTTTACATTTAGGGAGCTGCAGTTACTTTTCATGGTATATGTGTTGTAGATCACTGTAACACAAGGATGCCCCAGAGCTCTCTTATTACAGCTGTTATATGTATCATTTCAGCAATAATCTCCCATGCAATCATGCCTTGTCCACTTGCAGATACTGTTTGCACTTATAAAATTCATGCATAAGGTTTAAGAATGATTAAATTAAAGACATAATATCATCAGTATTTCTTTCAAACAAGGTTGTGTTTGTAAGAGAGAGAGAGAGAGAAAGAGAGCAAGAGAGCCATTCCAAAAATGGACAGTCAATAAATGGAGGGCTTACAAAAATGAATGTGTGGAAACCTTGCATCTATTGCAGTATGAATCTTTAATTTGACTGTTATGGCTTTTCTCTGTTGTGGCTCAAATGTTTGACCTAATTTAATTGAAGCCTCACAATATAAAGTACAGGGTTTATGTTCAGGTCCGCGTGGTATAGCGGTTAGGATTCTTGGTTTTCACCCATGCAGTTCGAGTTCAACTCCTGCTATGGGAACAGTTTCGTGTCCTTCAGTCAAAATTCAATTTGCTGCCAGACACTCTAGTATTTTCAAAGTATGGTTAAAACTAGACACCAACTCTGTGGACACAGCACTAACCAGAAGACACCCCGACAGCAAAGCATTAACTTGACCTCACTATGGGAATTGTACCGTAAATGGGTTAGAAGTGGTTCATGCAGTACCTTTCAGTGGATCTTTGTGTGGTAATAGGATGCTAAAGAATTCTGATGGCTCAGTTTAATGTTTGGTCATTTTGTCGTGTTTTCAGATCTGTCTAAGAACTGTCTGTGTGAGCTTCCAGAAGAACTCTGTCAGTTCATCTCTCTGGAGATGCTGAGCCTCTACCACAATGGGATGCGCTCACTGTCCTCGAACCTGGGCAACCTCCAGGCACTCACCTATCTCAATCTCAGGTAATTAAACATTTACATGTTGGGAAACCATCTGTCAAACATTTTAGGGTTGGAGGTTCATTTAGAAATAGTATCTAGCCCAAAAACATGAACTCTATGACTGTTACCAAAAAACATTAAGACATGCACAATATCCCATGCCTTCAAATGATTTTGATTTGGAATGTGAACTGCTCAGTACAACCCTGACAACTTGTAAGTTCAACTTCGAAAAGCAGCTTCTACTGAAGTTGAATAAGGACTTCTTCGAGTTTGACTAGTTTGACCAGACTGAGAATTTTCTCACCCGTCACCACCTGTGAAATGTACAGTACAGTACAGTATAAGTCAGTCACAAGTTACAAATTGTTTGCATTGACAGCAACAGTGCACTTCTTTTGTACTTAAAAATTGGGTGGGTGTTACCCCAAAAT